>CAJVSB020000760.1:0-21237 GCA_911865555.2 Thlaspi arvense
AATATTTTCAAAATATTTTACTTTAATTTCTAATTATTCACGGGATTGTAAGGGCCAGAAGTGTTGATGTCACAAAGTTGACCATATTATTTTCACAATTTTTTTACTTATAATTTGTTTATATTTATGGGATTCCTTTTATCAAGATGAAAGTATTATTTTGACAATCCACGTAAGGTTGAGAATAAGTCCTTTTTTTTTTTCTTATTAAAAGTAGGTCTCCTTATGTAGTTGATTTCCAGTAGGTTTTAGAATTTATATTCGTAGTTTAGGATTTTTGTTTTGTTTTCCATAAGTTACAAATTCTTAAATTGTGTTTGATAAAATTAAAAATTAAATGATAAAAACTTTTAATATGAAAATATAAGTGTTAGATTTTTAAATTTTAAATTTTAATATCTATATAATAACTTATATAAAAAAACTAAAAATGGCCTATTTTGAATATATCAATATTGATTGAGACAGAGTTATATTTAAAATTCATCATATCAAATTTTGTAACAGTTCAGCACCCCACTGGTAAATATTATTCGCTTTGAGTCAAAATTCTCACGGTTTTAAAACGTGTCTACCAGATATTGAGAGTGCATACTTATAAACTCAGTATCTTTGTCGATGTGGGATTCACTTAAGTGTTACATACACCTTCTTTTTGGGACTCTGCGTCCTCACTGAGATTTGCCCTATACCGTTCAAGGTTGCACGTAGAGTGATTTTAATACCATTTTGTAACAGTCCAACCATTAGTAAATGTTGTCCACTTTAGGCCAAAACCTCTCACAATTTTAAAATGATTCTACCAAGTAGCTGAGACGTGTTAATACTTTTAAGTCCAGCATCTCTTCTGTACTTTGTTGATGTGGAATTCGCCTAAAATGTTACAATTTGCACACAATTTTAAATTTATATTTAAGTTGATTAAATACTAAATGTTTTCAAAGTGCACTTCTTTCTTAAATGTCTAAAAATAATTGGTTTTAATTATTGAATTGTTTATCAAATATTAACCCTAAAATCTCAATGAAAATAAGTAAAGGTTACTTGTTATTTATAATTAAGGTGGGACGCCTAGAATTTTGAGATTTTTTGATATTAAATTTTTTAGGATTGTGAGTATAAATTTGCTTGTGAGAATTTATTTTTAATAAATACTAAATTTTAGAAATAGTTAAAAAATTGTTGAAAGTATAAAGGTTGTTAATATTTGTAAATCTTTTTTAAAAAAATAGAAATAAGTTGATAAATACATATTTGATAAAATAATTGTAATAATTGTTTATATTATCTTTGGTATTAAAAAGTATTGTATATTTATTTAAAAATATTGTTTCTGTTATTATTGATTTAGAAATGAACAAAATGGGATTATAATTAAAATGTGAAGATATATTTGTCTAATAAGAATTTGAATTATTTATAATTGGCTAAAAAAGGGATTTAGATCTTCTATTTTTTATTTTTTTACTTAAAATTTATAAAAGTAGCTTGGAAATAGAAGTTTCAAATATGAAAATTATTTTTGTAATTAAAATTAAAAATTACTAAAAACAAACTCCCGCAAAGAGGTACTGCATTTGTTATGTTTAAAATCTTATAATTAAAAGTTTTAAAAGTTGTGATTTAAAATTAAAAAAAAAAAGTCTAAATTGAGATTTTGAAGATTTAATTTCTGATTTTTTCTACAAAAGATAAATTAAAATTAAAAAAATTAAATTTGAATCTTAAAACCACCGTCTCAATCACAATATTTTAATTTTGGTTTGTAGCCGCCGGGGGACTTCGGGTCAATGTGACTTATTTGCCAGATGTTCAAATATTTGTGGAGCTTTTTCATTAGTTGGTAAGGGCTGCTTCAACTCCATTGTAAAAGTGGTCTTTTCATTTCTATTCATTGGGCTTTGGCTTTTTGTGATTGTGCTCGAGTTTTAACTTATTTAAATTTGAGGATACTCACGCCAAATTATAGTTAACCTGCAAGTTATCTTGAGCCGATTTTATCTATCATATTTGCTTTGAAATAGTTTTTTTATATAAAAAATTATTTATTTAAAATTATTTGTATACAGGTGCATATTAAATCAATAATAAATTAAAAATTTCTAGCTAGTGATTATTATAATTTTTTCCTAAGTTTTTTTTTATAGAACTATTATAATAATTAGATAAACTTTAAAATAAATCTAAGTTAATTTAAAATCTATCAGTGAAATAGTTCACAATATTATAAATAAATGAATAATAAGTGTAAATGAATTGAATCAAACTAAAATTAATCTTGTCAGCTTATTTATTTCACTAGTTTTAGAATTAAATTCACAAAAAATAATTAATTTGACAAGTTAGTTTTGAGTTGTTAACCAACGTGGACAACAACACCTGTTATCTTGTTATGAAAAATAATATGTTAGAATAGCACGCATGAAAAAATATCAACAGAGCCAACCCTTATTGTATGATATGAATTATGCAACTCTCACTAATCTAAAGTGTCTTTAGTTAATAGGTGTATTTGAAGTCCCATTTTTTTATATTTGAACAAAAAGCCTCAACTCTTTATAATCTTTGAATTTTTTTTCATTTTATTGCTCAAAAATTGTGTAAATATTAAAAAATTTAAAAATATGTATTTTTATAATTTATCTCTTTTTCCATTTAAATGGAGATTTTCCCTTGTTTCCTTTTTGGCTACAGCAGAAAGTAACTGAATGAACTCCACGATTAGCCATGACATGAACATTTATTACTTTATGGGGACCAGATTTTCTATAACTTTGTCCTTTTTCATAAAATTGGAAACGTGTCAATATAAAAAATATATTTTATTTCAAAAAAAGTTTTAAAAAAAAAATTCATAAAGAACCGACAGTCACCGGCTGCACTCATTTTCTTAGGCTTTCGATGTCTTTCTTTGGGCTGCCAATGATACCGGCTTTAGACTTTTATTTGGCCAGTGAGAGAAACTTCCGCCAATTTATATTAATATTAATAAAATTTTACTAAGATAAGTTTTTGAAATATTATTTTTTAACTAAAGCTTTTCACCGTCCTTGTTAAGAAATCAGATTATGAGAACCCAATTTCTGAACGGGCAATAAGCTATATCAGAAAATCAAATAGATGGCAAAATGATCCCATCCATCCCATCGAGGATCGTGAACTAACGTTAATTACTTTGATATCAAATATCTCCTAAATTAAATATTTTTATATGAATGTATTTAATATGTAAAAATAAATACAACAAATTTATGACCTTGATCATCACTGACGCATCTACTTACTTAATTAGGTACATATATTTAATTAATATATTATGTATTCCACAATCCTATTATGCACAAGAAATAATGGAGAAGATATTCAAGAGATATTATGCATTCCACTCAACGCCAAGGCCACCTTATTTTACTTATGAAAATGAACTCTTATCTAAGAAGGGCAAGTCCAGCTTGCAGCTGTGTTTGATAAAGCCTTCAAGTTGTCTGTTTGGCAGCAAATACTCATTGCAAGTTTTCTCCTCAGTCTCTACTGACCAGCATTATTAAGCGAAGAGAAATACTCTGCTCCCCCTGCCGACCAAGAAAATAAACAGACCACGCTTTTAAATTTAATCTTCGACTCCTCTCCAAGTCAACACTGCACCAGAGACACAAAGTCCAGGGTTGAGCACTCCAAGTGGTGTTTGTTTTCCAGAATGGCATGTTTAGGTGCTGCTTTCCGCATGATGTTTGTTTGAATTTGTACCATGTTTTCACGGAAAATGGTTAAAATAGTAAGGATGAATATGAAATTTTATTTGAATTTTACACTATATTCCCTAGTAACACATAAAAAAGGATTTTCTTAATTTTTGGAATATCTATATGAGAAAATCAAATCTAATTGTTAAAAATTGAATCAAAATTTTTGATTTGAACACCCCTACTTTTTTTTTCTTGCTCCTCCCCGCCTTTAATAAATAAATAAATATAGAAAAGGATCAAAGATTGGGAGTGTGAAATTATGAATTTTTAAATTTTTTAAAATAATATTCGATAATTTTGGTGTTTACAGTTCTTAAAAATGAAAAAGTAGAAATTCTTTCTAAAAAACTTAATGTAAATAATACATTGTATTAAATATCATTCAATTATAAAAATATCTTTTTCCAAAAAAAATCATAAACTGTAAATTCCAAACACTAAAAACGCTCCCAGCCTCAAAAAATTTTCATGTCAATCTTTCACATTGCTTTGAGTGCTAGAAAATTGTCTACACCACTAGACATCTCAGTGTTTCTAAATTTGAATTTGGCTATTTTGTTATTGATACCAAATATAACGATAGGATAAAAAAAATTTATTTTATAGGTTTATATTAAATATACTTATGAAAATTTTTAATTATTTCAATATATTCTCTTTCATTTCTATTATTATTCTTATTTTTATTCGTATTTTTATTTCCAATTTTTTTAACAATCATTTTGCAATGCTATTTGCCCCTCAGTGTTAATATTCACATCAATAAAGAAAAAAATTAAAATACCGAAATCACCCATACTCAGTGGAAAGACTGGCCCGAATTTTCTAGCAGGACCATCATCTTAAAGTTGACAGGATGGGTCCCTAGTGGTAACTGAAAGGTTCATCCCAGCTCCAGCAAAAAAGAGAGAGGGAAATAATTTGACTGCCTTATTCTAAATTAATTTTTAACAAACAATATAATATATGATATAAGAGATAAAAAAAATTATTATTAAATATTTTTAATTTAAGTATTTTAAATTAATTGTCCATGTTAGTAATTTTGAAGTTAACACAAGTTGCATCAAAGTAAAATAATTTTTAGACTTATTCTATTTAGATACAAATACAAATTTGTGTTTTGAAAATAATGTCAAGTGTTTAAGTAGAGAAAATTATAATATCTTATCATATATCAATTTCTGATAGTGATATGATATATTATATAAAAGAAAAAAAAATGTTACTAACCAATTTTAGTTTAAACATTTTAGATCAGCAGTTCAGGTTCAACAAATTATTAAGACAAGTAGTTCTCAGTCGTTACAAATAAGAAGACATTTTTAGCTGAAAACTTGTAACATATGCAAGTTGGAACTCTAATTGTAAAGGAATGTTTGTAAATACTTTTGAAAAATTAGAAATTGATACTTTAAATAAAAGTAAATAAAAGATAATTTAATCAAAAGTGTAGTGTATTTATAATATGTGCAAGAAAATTCTTGAAATCAATAAAATGATGTCAAGAATCTAACTTTAGTAAAATGACAGTGGAGAAACTTTTGAAGAAAATGACTATTTTTACCATTATATATACACACACGCACATACTATTTTACCATTATATACACACACACACATACATATTTTAATCTTACGAGAAAAAAAACTTTTTTTTTCTGCTCGATTTCCTTAACATTGGCTTCCCCCTAATTCATATTTTCCTTTGCTCTTGTTGCCCACTGAGAAGTAGGTAGCACGATCAAAAACCAAAAGACTAGAATCCATAGAACTTTCTGGTGGAATGGTCAAAAACCAAAAAACAAGTGTAGCAAACCACCATCAATCAAAAATTGGAAATCCAAAAGACAAATACCCATGTCGATGGTACAACATAGCAACCCATCGATCTACGAGGCCACATGCACAGTGATTAGCTTTTGTCTTGTCTCGAGAGACTTAAGTGCCATTGTTCATGGCTCTTCCCTGCCTATCTTCTTCCTCTTGTTCAGCCAAATGGTCAATGAGTTTAGCCAATAGTTAGTATTTGGGCTCCTCAACATTTGTTTGAAGTTGACAAAGAAGAGTCCATCTGAGAAAGGAGGAGGAGCAAAGAAGAAAGAATGGTCTTGATTTGCAGGGATAATATAGGAATTACAAAAAATTATAGGACAAAATAATTTGTTCACTTACTGTCACGACTCGAAAAGTCAGATATGTGACCGATGCTAAGGTTAGGGTAGTCCCAACCCTGCAAGTCTCAAATACTCAAAATTATAACATAACAAAATAAACTTAACATAATATAATACCCACAGTCTGATACAAACTTTAAAAATCTGATACAATCATCAACATCTGAAAAATCCTTAACTTAAATTCTATCTATGCTAACTAAAACAAATTAACACAATAGGAAATAACAATAATTGGCTACTACACTTGGAAACCAAATCCACTAGAACCACATAATTGGGATCAACAACTCTTCTCACGCAGCAGGATTAGTTGAAAGTACAGAACCTGAGTCTGGAAAAAATTAATGGATGAGTCTGACAACTCAATGAATAGTAACACATATTTACATAACAAGGGATATATATCATATAGTTTCTATCATAAAACAGACATTTCAAATTTATACAAGTTAGGGAGTTCGTAACAGAGAACGGAATAGAAATCAAGACAGCAACCTCATGGTCTGTCGGTATATATATAACAGACGGTGACCTTTTAGTCTGCTGATAATCAATAAACAAGCTTACCACGTCAGCCACACGTGATAATCTAGCATCACCCCTTCTAGTTGAGGATACAAACCAAGGTGCACCCAGTTTAACGCCTACTACTATTAGTTACAGTGTTCTAACCATTCAATACTCCTTTATAATATTTTTCACAATTTAATAGAAACAGTTTACAACTTTTCAAAGTGTCCAAACATAACAGAAACAAAAAATCAATTTCACAAATTTTCAATGTTCATCATATCAAAAATCAAAAGCAATAATTCAGGACACTTCCAAACAAATTAAAAAATTCAATATACGTCGCTTGTAAACTTTTATAACATATTAAATTTCAAATTTGAAATAACTGAATTTATAAATAATTTATGTAAAACTCATCATTTAACAAATACAGAAAATAACAAAGCATATAAATACATATTACTACTCACAAACACTCGAGAACAATGAAACTCGTGTTTCTGCACTTCGGTTTCACAATAATCGATCATTCAATCTAAAAATAATCAAAAGTCTTATTTTAAAATATAATTCATCTCACAATTAATTTAAATTCAAATTTCCATCAAAACCTTACTATTCTCTTAGGTTTTCATGTTCAATCTCATATAGGAATTCTTAAAATCCCGGACTGATCACATAATTCACATTCAAACTATTAAATTCTTGAACGAGCTTATAAAACAATAAACTTGTCAATTATCTTTTAAACCAATCATTATAGTACTAAACCGAACTTGAACCGGTCACTAGAAGATTGAACCGACCATGAACAGTCAAAATATTACTGAACGGACCTTAAACTCATTGAACCATCCTTGAAACCCACTAAACCGAACATAAAACTACTGAATTGACCAGAAACCCACTGAACCGATCACAAAATCTAATGAATCAGCCTTAAATCTATTAAATTGGCTATAAAACTCATTGAATCAAATTTAAACCCATTGAACTAGCCTTAAAATACACTGAACCGGTCATAAAATATACTAAATTGGCCGTAAAAGTCATTGAACTGAATTTATACCCACTAAACCGACTAGTATTTACACTGAACCAACCTTAATAAGGTTTAACTGGTGGCTTTATTAATTTTTTCTTAAATTTTTTTAACATTGAACCAGCCGGTTCACCCTTGAACCGATCATAAACCAAATAGTTCATTTTATTATCTTTCTAACCATGCCTTGAACTAGTCAAGAACCGGTGTAAAAACCATTGAACCAATCATTTTCTATTTTCTGCTATTTTTTCTTCTTTTCTTTCTCACTTTTTTTTCCCCTAATATATGGATTTAGATATCAAATCTAGATCCTACTCCAACCCAATCCCATTGGGGCTAGCCCAATGTGGCCTAGTCAAAATAAGTCCAAACCTTTATTACTACCCGAACCCAACCTGAACCCAGTCGAGTTGTCTTCTTAACCCAGTTCTTTTGTAGTAAAATCGAAATTGAAGATCGAGAGATTACCTGCGAAATTTCAGGAAAATTTGAAATCAACTCCCAATTGATGTTGAAAAGGCATGCACGACCCTCGATGATTGTCCAATCGGCTCACAACAATACCAATCTGTGCAAAAATTAGCTTATCCATTCAGCAATGGCATATAGTTCTTCCGAATGAAAGATTGGGAAATTGACACAGCTTATCGTGGAAATTTCTAAAATTTTGTTGGGCTTTTATTCTATAGATTCGGCCGACTCTCCTTATAAATTAATTTTTTTATTTAATTCCCTTTTTATTACTCAAATTGATTGCCATAAATACGAAGGATTGAACGGTTCGTCCATTTCTGAATTTAATTTCATAATTTTACAATTTAGTCCTTAATCTTTCATTCTCGTGTGATCTAGTCCCTGACAGCTTTACCAATTTATGTTCAATTCCTTGAAACTTTTATTTCATTCAATTCAATCCCCTAAATTTCCAATTGAGCCCCCAATTTCCTCAATTATTTCAATCACCCCCTTATTATTTTAATTTCTTTAAAATCTGAGGTTTTACACTTACGAAAACAATTTCTATTTATTTATAAAATTATCATCCAAAACTAAAAACATCTCCCTCCAACTTCAAAAAATAATTTTTATATCAGACCTTTTCCAGCCTAAAAAAGCAGAAATTTATGCTAAACCAGGGATACAAACACACAGAAGCATTCCTCCTTCCCCGGGCTGTACAATCGAGCTTCAAAGAAGTTTTGGCAAACACACCCCCAAGTCAAGTATGGCAGCTTCCTTTTTGCAGAGAAGTCAATCTTAATCACTCCAATAATTAATCAAATGGGTGCAGGAATTTCTCCAAAGCGTACGGTCAATCTGGTGATGAATTTGAGGTAATTAATGGATTAAATTAATTATTAAGATTGACAATTAAATTCTCATCAAGCATAGCAAGCCCCTCGCCCATTCACACTTCTAGCTACAAAATGATTTAATTAAGTCATAGATGTAACAACCAAAGCGTGTGAATGAACGTATTTCAATATATTTAATTAATATTTACCCCTTTCGGATTATTCTTTAATTCTTAATAAACAAAGAGGACAATGATTGTTAATACAATTAAATTAATGTTGAGGAATTTGAAACAATTATAGGCGGTGACCGCAACGGGTCCTTCGCGATATTGAATTATTTAAATTTTTGTGACGTGTTTGGTTAGGCATTGAATTAGAAGGAGTGAATTTTTTTTTTAAGAACAGGAACCGTTTACTCAAAGTCAGCTGCTTGAGGCACATAGCCCTGGGATCGGAATTATTAATTAACCATTAAGTTGTACCCAAAAAAGGAAAAAAAATTATCAAACTCTTGTTCTGGCCGCTTTTGAGTTACAAGGATTGACTTTGAAGTCTTTTTTATAATGCCAAATCTGATTTTGCTAATCCCACTAATATATGAACCCATGACTCAAAGATGAACTGTGTGTAAAATAGAAGTGATGCCGAAAAAATCAATTCTAACATTATCGGTTATCAATTTATAACAATAACAGCATATTGGAAAAAGACATTATTCGTCGTTGGATAAAAAATAATCCTTCCATCAAAATTTAATCCCCAAACAATGGGAGACAAGATATACGAGAAGTGAAAAATATCATTAGTTTTACTGGGTAATGATCATAAAATTTTTAAGTATTTCTCTAAGGTATGCAAAAGTTTTTTTAAGATATAAAAAATTTTCTTATCATATGAAAATTTAATAAAATTCTCTTATATTTCAAAAAATTATTAATATTTCTTGTATATTTTTAACTAGTAATAGTGTTAAATGAAAATAATATGCTGAAGAACTCGATTGAAAAGTTCAAAAGATAGAGGTATATATAGAAAAATAAGAAAGACTCTGTAAATCAAAACAAATAAATAAAAAAAACTGAATGACCAAAGTATAAATGTAATTTAGAGTTCTGATTTTTTTATTTTTGAGCAAAAAGTTTCAATCTTTCGCAATATTTGAAAATTTTTCTCAGTTTAATTACTCAAATTTTACTTGTAGATGTTAAAAAAAAAGTAGAAAATGTGTATTTTCATAATTTATCTCTATTCTTCCAACTTAAATGCAAAAACAAAAAGTAAACCAAAAAAAGAACCCCAAAATATACGCGAATGTGTTCAACTTCTTTAAACAAATAGTTTAAAAAACCACTGAAAAGCTTATTGCTCAATTTAATCCAATACCAATTTAATCTTTATATTTTTGGTTGATTCTAAGTGAAATATGTTTATTCTCTCTCTCTCTCTCTCCCTCTCTCTCTCTCTCTCTCTCTCTCTCTTCTAAATGAACTTCATGTTCAGCCAAGACGTCAACATTTGATTACTTTACAAAGACACGTGTAAAAATAAAATAAATTATCCACAAAGAACCAGTAGTTACCGACGACTTGAAGTCGTTTTTTTTTTTGTTTTCTTTGGGCGGTAATGAATCGGCTTTAGACTTTATTTGACTTGGAAGGAGTCCTCTCTCCCTTCCCCCTCGCCATCCCACACCCTCCTTTAATATATAAATAAATAAGGACTCAAAGATTCGGGAATGAAAAAATTATTAATTTTAAAATTTTAAAATAATGTTTGATAATTTTGGTGTTCACAATTCTTAATTTTTAAAAAATGAAAAAAGAGGAATTTTGAAAAGATTTTTTTAAAGAGTTTCTAGAATTTAAATTTTTAAGAAATTGTAATATCAAAAATTAAAAGTAATTTTTTTAAAAAAATAAACAACATTCACATGAAAAACTATCCAAGTCAATCTGCCACGTTGCTTTGAGTACTACAAAATAGTCATTAACAACCCTTGACATGCCGGTGCTTCTAAATTTGAACCTGACCATTTAATTCTTACAATTTGCCCCTCATACCAAATGGCTATTAGTGCCCATAATCAACTAGAAGCCCCAGCCCCAATTTCTCCCAGGGACCATCACGATAAAGTTGACGGGATGGGTCCCCAGTGGCAGAGGGGGAGAGGTTGGGCACCATAAGTTGAAAAAAGAAACAGTAGTATAATATAAATTATTGCATAAAACAAAATTTTTCCTTGCACATGTTTATTGAAAGACTAACGTGAACAAAAATTAGAAATTTATAGATAAATTAAAATAAATATAGGGTTTGGAGAGTCAATTAAGGATTTAAAATAAAAGAAGGACAATATTAAATGATTATTTTAAAATAAACTTGTTTTCTATTTTTGTAGTAAAGAAAATTATCTATTTAACTATTTTACAGTTTTTTGATTTATTATTTGCTTAATTTCATTCAATTTTCATTGAATGGAGAGAGGGAAAATTTCAGAGTGAGATCATATTTATAGTCTTTCAAACACAATCTACAATATCTTTATTATACTTGGTCAACTTCTCAAATATATATGTGCATGTGTATATGAAGGAAATTAACTCCTCCTAATTTTAAATTTAAGATTTTGTCCAAGTAATAAAATATTTATGAGATTTATTCGAAAATTAAAGGGTTTTGTTCACTCTCCTCCCTTCTTTTCCTTTACTGTGCCACACATCAGACTTATGCCTTCAGTGTACCAAAAAGGGGCTCCAACTTCTGCTGATAGATTTTAGCAGTTACAAGATTGAACATAGAGAAGGATCATCGCTAACTACGTAGAAGTATTTTGGCACTAGGCAAGGAAGCCGCCAATCAGGTGGATTCTCCCCTTTGGCTCCTTCCTTCTTCTCCCCTTCTCCTTTCTTCTCCCCATCTTTCTTCTTGTCCCCTTCTCCTTTCTTCTCCCCTTCTTTCTTCTCTGGGACCAGGCTACACTCACCACCTCAACAAAACCTACCTTCCGCAACGAAGTGGCAATCTTGACGACATCAATGTTATCTCCAGTTATCTCTATTTTATCCTTGTCCGGCTCTTGGAGAATCATTGACACAACTCCTGTCCATAACACACCCAAAAAATTTTAAAAAAAAACCCAACTAATGTTTGGTCTCAGAATTGTGTATTAATTAAAATAAATAAATATTATTTTACATTTGCAATTTTAAGACTTGTACCTGAGAACCCAGCTACAATTTTGAGGGCCTTGGAACGGCACTTGGGTCCATTCATGCACACTTTAACCACCAACTTTTGCTGCTCGTGAAAATAAACAAATAAATAAAATCTAAATTAGTTGCAAGACTCTCTTTCTACGTATACACACACACAGAGCAACCAAAAGTAATGTGCTCACCTTCATGGATCCTGGGGTTTGCTTTAATTAGTGTAATTTAACTCAGTCTTTGAGTGAGAAACATATATAGGAAAGGAGGGGGGGGGGGGGTGTTCTTGCACGCCCTGTTCGTCACGACTTTTAGGATGATGATTGACTTTTTGGCTAGATATCTAATTTTTTCAAGTTCTAAGCTTTTGCTGTTTGAAATTCAGGAATTTTGAAGTTTTAAGTCTTGAATTAGGCTTTTTGAAAAAAAAAATTCAGTAATATAAATTTCTAAAATATAAAAAATTGAAAATTAAAATTTATAAAAAAGTCACGGTACAAAATTTTCAAATTTCAAAAAGACTAAGTTTTTTTTTCCTTAAAAAAATAAAATCGTGAATTTTTAGAACCCTAATACCTGCTAAACATTCCCTAAATTTTCATCACGAATTTCATTTAATGTGGTCGGTGGAAAGACCCATCCAATTACATGCTTAAGTCTAGGGATGTAAATGGATCAGATTTGGGTGAGATATTGAAATATCTATATCTATATCTGAACAAAAATTAATATCTATATCCATATTTATATCCAAATAGGTAAAGAGTTATTTACTCATATCCATATCTATTTAAATATTATTTACCCATATCCACGTCTATATCCATTTTAATACCAACTACCCATATCTATGTCCATTTAGTAAATAATTTAGTATGTAACATAATCATAAAAATTAAATAGTTTCCAAAAGAATTGTAATTTTTAAAAAAAAATTTAAAAGTTAAGAAAATATAATTTTTTTAAAAATTAATGTTATTTAGGGAAAAAACTTTTAAAAGTACATTTAAAAATTATTAAAATTTAATTTTAAAGTGTTAAGAAGTACTGTTAAAAAATATTATCTATTTTATTAGATATAAAACTATAATTCCTATCACACATATATTAAAGTGTTAAGAAGTACTGTTAAAACATTTTATATGTTAAAAATTGAATAATAATTTGATCACTCTACTGTTAGTGTGATAAACATATATAAGTTATATTTTGTACTAGTTCAAAATCATTTTTTTGTTTGTCAAGTATTTAATAGAATAATTATTAAATTTGAACTTGTATAGTTATTAAAGTTTTGTTTTACCATTATAATTTAATTTTATTACATATTATTTTTCAATTTAATTATTACATATTCTTATGTAAATAGTTAAATTCTTTCTTTTTTGTAAATATGTTTTTATAATCTTTCAAAAATATTTGAATTTCCAACATTATATATCTTATGAATTATGATGTTCATATAAAAAAAATATCTTAGGATATATATACATAAATATGTGTATATATTTTTATATATAAATATATATATATAAATATATATATGTATGAAATTTGGGTATATAATACGGATAATTTGATATAGGTATATGGATATATAAATACGGATATATGAGTATGGGTATTCGGATATTTTAGTATTATTATATAAAAATCATATCCGAACTCGAACTCAAAAAAATAAAATAACTCATAACCGAACCCGACCAGAAACTGAATTATAATTGCCAAATTCAAATTCGAGTCGGGTAAATAGTTCGAAACACCCGTAAAATCCGTACATCTCTTGCATCACAAAGATTATCAAATAATTTTCACAATTTTTCTTTTTTATTTTAGTTAAATTTGTTCGAATCTGACGTCCAATTCCACGCTATGACAATGATGTTCTACTTAACATGTCACTTCGTCAAACAACACTGATAGAAGACCTTTCTGCCACTTTCTGAAATTCTAGGGAGCTTTGCCGTCAATTCTTTTGACCCTCTGGGAAGCCGCCGTCTCTTGTCCGCAAAATTTTTTTCTTAAATTACCTGAAGTTTCTAGTAATCCTTTTTTCCTATATGTGGGTTATATCTTGTGAATTATTTGTAAAATCACGAAATTAACGCTTGAAATTAAACACATTTAAATATCTTAAAATTATATGCATTTAAAACCCTACAGTAATCAATAACATATACCTAAAAAATGATTGAAACTAGGTCAAAATTTTAAAATAAAATATATTTCATTTATTATTAAATGTTCAAAATAATTCAAAATTAACAGTTTTCCTTTCCATTAATAGTTAGAAAATAGTCAGAATATAATAGCTTAAACTTTTAAATTATAAAAACTTATTAATAACTATTACAATACTAAATATTTTCAAAATATTTTACTTTAATTTCTAATTATTCACGGGATTGGAGGGGTCATAAGTGTTGATGTCACAAAGTTGACAATATTATTTTCACAATTTTTTTTCCTTATAATTTGTATATATTTATGGGATTCCTTTTATCAAGATGAAAGTATTATTTTGACAATCCACGTAAGGTTGAGAATAAGTCCTTTTTTTTTTTAATAAGCAGGTCTCCTAATATAGTTGATTTCCAGTAGGTTTTAGAATTTATATTCGTAGTTTAGGATTTTTGTTTTAGTTTCCATAAGTTAAAAAATTCTTAAATTGTGTTTGATAAAATTAAAAATTAAATAATAAAAATTTTTAATATGAAAATAAATAAGTGTTAGATTTTTAAATTTTAAATTTTAATATCTATATAATAACTTATATAAAAAACTAAAAATGGCCTATTTTTAATATTCAATATTGATTGAGACGAGTTATATCTAAAATTCATCATATCAATTTTTATATCAGTTCAGTCCACTGGTAAATATTGTCCGCTTTGAGTCAAGACTCTTGTGGTTTTAAAATGTGTCTACTAGATATTGAGACGTGCATACTTATAAGCTCAACATCTTTGTTAATGTGGGATTTGTTTAAATTGTTACATACACCTCTCTTTTTAGAACTCTGCGTCCTCACTAAAATTTGCTCGACCACCGTTCAAAGTTGCACGCGGAGTGATTTTGATACCATTCTATATTAGTCCAACCCATTAGTAAATATTGTTCACTTTAGGTTAAAACTCTCATGATTTTAAAATGCGTCTACTAGGTACTGAGGCATGTATACTTATAAATCCAGTATCTTTCCTGTATTTTGTTGACGTGGAATTCGTATAAAATGTTACAATTTTCACTTAGTTTTAAATTCCTATTTAAGTTGATTAAATACTAAATGTTTTCAAAGTGCACTTCTTTCTTAAATATCTAAATATAATTGGTTTAATTATTGAATTGTTTATCAAATAAACCCTAAGTCTCAATGAAAAATAAGTAAAGGTTACTTGTTATTTATAATTGAGGTGGGCGCCTAGAATTTTGAGATTTTTTTATATTAATTTTTTAGGATTGGAGTATAAATCTACTTGCGAGAATTTTTTTTAATAAATACTAAATTTTTAGAAATAGTTAAAAAAGTGTTAAAAATATAAAGGTTGTTAATATTTGTAGATTTTTTTAAAAAATAGAAATAAGTTGATAAATACATATTTGATAAAATAATTGTAATAATTGTTTATATTATCTTTTATATTAAAATGTATTGTATATTTATTTAAAAAATATTATTTCTGTTATTATTGATTGAGAAATGGACAAAATGGGATTATAATTAAAATGTAAAGATATATTTGTCCAATAAGAATTTGAATTATTTATAATCGGCTAGAAAAAGGGTTTTAGATCTTCTATTTTTAATTTTTTTACTTAAATTTATAAAAAGTAGCTTAGAAATAGAAATTTCAAATATGAAAATTGCTTGTTTGTAATTAAAAATTAAAAATTGCTGGAAACAAGCTCCCGCAAAGAGGTACTGCATTTGTTATGTTTAAAATCTTATAACTAAAAGTTTTAAAAGTTGTGATTTAAAATTTTAAAAAAAAAGTCTAAATTGAGATTTTGTAGATTTAATTTCTGATTTTTTCTACAAAAGAAAAAATAATATTAAAAATTAATTTTAAATCTTAAAACCACCGTCCAATCACAATATTTTAATTTTGGTCTGTAGACGCCGGGGGACTTCGGGTTCAATGTGACTTATTTGCCACGTGTTCAAATATTTGTGGAGCTTTTTATTAGTGTGCTAGGGCTGCGTCAACTCCATTGTAAAAGTGGTTCTTTTCACTTCTATTCATTGGTATTTGGCTTTTCGTGATTACCAAGAAGTTAGGCTAAGATTGGGGCGACCATAACTATTATCTAATTCATGCTTAATTCGTTTATGGTGCTCGAGTTTTTAACTTATTTAAATTTGAGGATACTCACGCTCAAATTATAGTTAACCTGCAAGTTATCTTGAGCTGATTTTATCTATCATATTTGCTTTGAAATAGTTTCTTTATATAAAAAATGATTTATTTAAAATTATTTGTATACAGGTGTATATTAAATCAATAATAAATTAAAAATTTGTATTTAGTGATTATGTAATTTTTTCTAAGTTTTTTTTTTTTGAAATAGAACTATTTATATGTATTAGATAAACATTAAAATAAATTTAAGTTAGAAATTTATTGGTGAAATAGTTCACATTATTATACATAAACGAGTAATAAGTATAAATGAATTGAATCAAACTAAAAATTAACCTTGTCAACTTATTTATTTCACTAGTTTTAAAATTAAATTCGCAGAAAATAATTAACTTGACAAGTTAAGTTTTGAATTGTTGACCACGTGGACAACACCATCTGTTATTTTTTCATGAAACATAATGCGCAAGAGTAGCATGTATGGAAAAATATCAAGCAAACTCAATCTTTATCACATGATATGAATTATGAAACCCTCACTAATTTACAGTGTCTTTGGTTAATAAGTGTATTTGGAATCCCATTTTCTTATATTTGAACAAAAAGTCTCAGCTGTGTGTAATATTAAATTTTCTTTTTCATTTTATTGCTCAAAAAATTACGCATAAATGTTAAAAATTTAAAAAATATGTATTTTTATAATTTATCTCTTTTTTCCCCATTTAAATGCAGATTTTCCCTTTTTTCGTTTTTGGCTACAGCAGAAAGTAATCTAAATGAACTCCATGATCAGCCATGACGTCAACATTTAATAACCTTATAGGGACTAGATTTTCTATAACTTCATCTTTTTTTCATAAAATAATAGCTCAAAAAGCCCAATTGGAAACGTGTCAATATGAAAGATATGTATTATTTCAAAATGAAGTAAAAAAATCCATAAAGAACCGACAGCTACGGACTGTACTCACTTTCTTAGGCTTTCGATTCTTTCTTTCGGCGCAATGAACCGACTTTAGACTTTTATTTGGCCAGTAAGAAAACTTCGGCAAATTTGTATTTAATATTAATAATTTTTTACTAAAATAAGTTTTTGAAATATATTTTTTAACTAAGCTGCCTAATGCCTCCAGCATGGGAGGAAAGTGAGGAGGAAGAGAGAGGAGAAAAGAGGTGGTGGGCGGGGAGGCTGAGGGGAGGAGGAAAGGGGTGGCGGGGCAAGGGCGGAGGCCAAGGGATCTCCACGCGAATGGTGTTCGGAACCCGTCTGCGAGCTTCTTAATTTAATTTAATTTGATTCAATTTTTTTTTATTATTCATTTAGTTTGATTTAAATTTTTAGAATATCTAAATCAGAAAATCAAATTAAATTATTAAAAATTAAATCAAAATTTTGATTTGAACATTCCTTCTTTTTTTTTTTCCTTCCTCCACCCCTGCTTTAATAAATAAATAATATAGAAAAGGATATGGATTGGGATTGCGAATTTATGAATTTTTCAATTTTTTAAATAATATTCGATAACTTTGGTGTTTACAGTTCTTAGAAATGAAAAGGTAGAAATTCTTTCTAAGAAATCTTAATGTAAATAATACCTTGTATTAAATATCATTCAATTATAAAAAATATATCTTTTCAAAAAAAATCATAAACTTCAAAATTCCAAATACTAAAAACACTCCAGGCTCAAAAAATTTTCATGTCAATCTTCCACGTTGCTTTGAGTGCTAGAAAAATTGTCTACACTACTTGACACATGGTGTTTCTAAATTTGAATGTGACTATTTTAATATTAATATCAAATATATTTATAAAAAATTTTATTTTAATATATTCTCTTTCATTCTTACTGTCGTTCATATTTCTATTTCCCTTTCTTTAACAATCATTTTACTATGCTATATGCCCCTCATTGTTAATATTCACATCAATAAAGAAAGAAAATTAAAATACCGAAATTTCCCATTAATCAAGTAGAAACTCTATCCCCAATTTTCTAGCAGGACCATCATGTTGACAGGATGGGTCCCCAGTGATAACCGAGAGGTTCATCCGGCTACGGTAGAAAGAAAAATAACGTGACATTTTGTTTTATCTCAACTTCTAGTTGAAAGCAAAATAACGTGATATTTTGTTTTATCGTAATATGATATAAAATATAAAAATAAAAAATTATTAATAAATAATTTTAATTTAAATATTTTAAATTAATTATTTAAGTAATAATTATAAATTTAGTATAAATTATATTAAAATAAAATAATTTTTAAATTTATTATATCTAGATACAAGTATAATTTGTAATTTAATGAGATTGTCAAATATTTAAGTAAAAAATATTATAATTTATATAAATAATATAAAAAATTAACAAAAATTACAAGGACAAAATAATCTGTTCACTTACAAAAATAATTTTTATTTATTTATAAAATTATCGTACAAAGCTAAAAACAACTCCCTCTAACTTCACAAAATAACTTTTGTGTCAGACTTTTTCCAGCCTAAAAAGTAGAAATTTATGCTAAACCAGGCATACAACCACACCGAAGCATTTCTCCTTCCCCGGGCTGTACAATCGAGCTTCAAAGAAGTTTTGGCAAACACAACCCCAAGTCAAGTGTGGCTGCTTCCCTTTTGCAAAGAAGTCAATCTTAATCACTTCAATAATTAATCAAGTGGCTCCAGGAGTTTCTCCAAAGTGTACGGTCAATCTGGTGATTAATTTGAGGTAATTAATGAATTAAATTAATTATTAAGATTGACAATTAAATTCTCATCAAGCATAGCAAGCCCATGCCCATTCACACTTCTAACTACTGTATGGCATTTCAAATGGGTGAGCGTGTATGACACCCTTAGATAAATTTTACATTGATAAAACACGGGAAGAGATTTTAGGTTTATTAGAGACTAGAGGCTACTACTGAACAATTTGAGTTTAAGCATTTTGGATCAGTAGTTCAGGCTTAACAAGTTATTAAGACCAGTAGTCTCGGGTCGTTACAAATGGTATCAAAGTCACTCCGCGTGCAAACTTGAATGATGGTGGAGCTAACCTCAGCGAGGACGCTGAGTCCCAAAATGGAGGGTGTGTGACACCTCAATAAAGGGTGAGTGTGTATAACACCCTTAGGCAAATCCACATCGACAAAATACGGAAAAAATCATGAGCTTATTAGAGATTAGAGGTTACTACTGAACAACTTGGGCTTAAGTATTTTTAACCAGTGGTTCAATTTAACAAGTTGTTAAGACCAGTAATCTCAGGTCGTTACATACAAAATGATTTAATAAGTCATAGATGTAACAACCAAAGCGTGTGAATGAACGTATTTCAATATATTTAATTAATATTTACCCCTTTCGGATTATTCTTTAATTTCTTAATAAACAAAGAGGACAATGATTGTTAATACAATTAAATTAATGTTGAGGAATTTTGAAACAATTATAGGCGGTTACCGCAACGGTTCCTTCGCGATATTGAATTATTAAAATTTTTGTGACGTGTTTGGTTAGGCATTGAATTAGAAGGAGTGAATTTTTTTTTTAAGAAAAGGAAACCGTTTACTCAAAAGTCAGCTGCTTGAGGCACATAGCCCTGGGATCGGAATTATTAATTAACCATTAAGTTGTACCCAAAAAAGGAAAAAAAATTATCAAACTCTTGTTCTGGCCGCTTTTGAGTTACAAGGATTGACTTTGAAGCCTTTTTTATAATGCCCAATCTGATTTTGCTAATCCCACTAATATATGAAACCATGACTCAAAGATAAGTTGTGGGTAAAATTGAAGCCACCACGTAAAAATTCAATTATAATGTTATCATAATCAATTTATAACAATAATGGTACATATGAAAGACAATATTAGTCCTTGCATAAAAATAATCATTCCATTAAAATTTAATCCCCAAAAGTAGGAGACAAGACACTTGACAAATGAAATATCATTAGTTTTTACGAGCCTATGAACATAAAATTTCCATGTGTTTTTCTAAGGCATGCAAAAAAATATTATATATATATTATAAAATTCTCTTGTTATATGAAAAATTGAATGAAATTTCTTATATTTTAAAAAATTATTAATATTTGTCAAATATTTTTCAACTAGTAATAGTGTTAAATAAAAATAATATAGTGAAGAACTCAATTGAAAGATATAAAACATAGAGGTACATATAGAAAAATAAGAAAGACTGCATATCAAATAAATTAAAAAAAAATCTGAATGACCAAAGTACAAATGTATTTTAGAGTTTTCATTTTTTTATTTTTGAACAAAAAGTCTCGATCTTTTGCAATATTTGAAGATTTTTTTCGGTTTAATTACTCAAATTTATTTCTAAATGTTAAAAAGTAGAAAATGTGTATTTTCATAATTTATTTCTATTTTTCCAACTTAAAAGCGAAAACAAAAAGTAAACAAAAAAAGAACCCCAAAAAAATAGATGAATGTGTTCAACGTCTTTAAACAAATATTTTAAAAAACCACTAAAAAAGCTTATTATTCAATTTAATCCAACACCAATTTAATGTTTATATTTTTGTTGATTCTAAAATTAAATATGTTTCTTTCCCACCCCCCCCCCCCTCAAATGAGCTCCATGTTCAAACCATGACGTCAACATTTGATTACTTTATAAAGACACGTGCGAAAATAAAATAAAGAACCAGTACCTACGACTTGACTCGTTTTTCGTTTTCTTTGGGCGGTAACCGGCTTTAGACTTTATTTGATTTGGAAAGAGTCCTCTCGGCCTCCCCACGCCATCCCAACCCCTGCTTTAATAAATAAATAAATAGAGACCCAAAGATTCGGGAGTGCACAAATTATTAAATTTTAAATTTAAATAATGTTTAATAATTTTGGTGTTCA
>CAJVSB020000761.1:0-21203 GCA_911865555.2 Thlaspi arvense
ATTTATAGTTTGAAAAATAATTATTGTATTGGAACTGAGTTTAAAAAGTTTGTACGCATATGAATGTATAAAAAAGCCCTCAAACAAGTAATACATTACTTATGAAAATGTCAAACAAATAATTATTCTATTCAGAAAGACATAATAACTGATAAAATCCATTTTTACACTTGTCAAAATTGGTGATGCGTTAATCATAAAATGTAGATGATGGAGTATTTTTGCGATTGGCTGAACATTTATGAAGATTTTCTGAAGATAATTCACAAGAACTAATAAATGAATAGTTTTATATTAACAAGAAGGAATGCAGTGATGAGGATTCGCACTTGCTGTGTGATGATTGGAATATTGAAGTAAATATTTTTATGAAGAAACAAGATATTTTTTGGGCTGAAAGGTGATACATTGAACGTCCATGGCAGAACCGGTGTGTGAACATAATAGCAGATCTATTCCATGCGCCCCTAGGGGAAGGAGAGGCAGCAGTGGGAGTGGGAACGGTAGGGTCGTCGGAGGCCATAATGCTGGCTGGGTTGGCTTTCAAGAGGAAGTGGCAGAACAGGATGAAAGAGCAGGGCAAACCCTACGACAAGCCCAACATCGTTACCGGTGCCAACGTTCAGGTAGCTTTTTTCTTTTTTAAATATATTTTTTGAAGAGAAGATAATGAAAACTCTTACAAAATTCTATTTTTAAGTTCTAGAAATTTAGTTATTTTCTTAAAATCATTACTATAATTTATCAAATTAAAACCAGATTTCAGGCGATGGATGAATGCTAATTTGTATTTTTATATATTTATATTCTTTATATATATATATATATATATTTTTTTTTTTTTGCTTACAGAGAGAAAAAAAAATTTCTTCTTAAAAAGGTCTCAAGCATGACTAGAGCAGCTTTTGCAGAATAATATCTGAAGTAAAACAGAATTACCTTGTTGCAAGGCACTAACTCTTAGTTACCTTTAACCGTATTTAGGTGTGCTGGGAGAAATTTGCGAGGTACTTTGAAGTGGAGTTGAAGGAAGTGAAGCTGAGGGAAGGCTACTATGTTATGGATCCTAAACTGGCCGTGGAAATGGTGGACGAGAACACAATCTGCGTCGCTGCTATTCTTGGTTCCACCCTTAATGGAGAGTTTGAGGACGTCAAGCTCTTAAACGACCTCTTGACGGAGAAGAACAAAGAAACAGGGTAAAAGAAATAAACAAAATTATGTATACATACATTACATTTTCAGCTTTCTCTTCCACCTGTTTTACTCTTTCAATTTACTTTGAGATATTTTGCAGCTGGGACACCCCAATTCACGTGGATGCAGCAAGCGGCGGTTTCATTGCACCTTTCATTTACCCAGACCTGGAGTGGGATTTCAGGCTGCCCCTTGTGAAGAGTATTAACGTTAGCGGCCACAAGTATGGGCTTGTCTATGCTGGCATTGGGTGGTGCATTTGGAGGAGCAAGGAGACTTGCCAGACGAGCTCATCTTCCACATCAACTACCTTGGCGCCGATCAACCCACCTTTACCCTCAACTTCTCCAAAGGTCAATGCTGCTCTCTTCTCTTCTTCAGACACCTGCTGTTCATTGTCATTATGTTCTCTCTTATGTATATATTAACTGGCTTTTGAATTGCAGGTTCTAGTCAAGTAATTGCTCAATACTACCAACTCATTCGCTTGGGTTTTGAGGTACGTTGACCAAGTATTCTCCTAATTACATAGAGTTACATGTTCTAAAGTTATGACATTTGTTAGATTACAATTGGTCATGCTTTTTAAATTAGTTACCCTTAAGTTGTCCTATCAAATCCCTTTATTAGAGTCACCCTCAATATGCACACTGCATGCAGGAACCGATTTATAGATAGACATGGGGTGTTTGTCCCCCACCGTTAAAAAAAAAAAAAAATACAATTTACCCCCTCCATATTTTAGTTTTTTTTATAAAATTCACCATCTAGTAATTCAATTTTAGATCCATCTCTGTATGCATCCTATCAGTTTTGCACTCATCCACAGTGTTATGCTCAATGCGTATATAGCATCAGCTTTCGTAATTCAAGTAGATCATTTAAAAGTTTTCTTTGTGTGTATAGGAATCATCTTAATTTATTTTCCTTAGTCTATCCACAATAGACACGTCTTTATCATCTCATGCATCAACTATTTCTTCATACAGGTTAATATGCCCATTTCAAGTAAATTGTTAGCCCATTTCATCTAGATTCATTAACATGAGTCCCGCATAACACCCCCATCTGTTGGGGTTTGTCTGGTAGCGTTTTCGGGGAGGAATTTTAAGTTTAACCGTAGAAGTTAAGATTATGAATTTCGGTTTCTCAAGAGGTCCGGGACTTTTTAACTAAAAAAATTGTTACTTTTTCTATCAGTTTTTCAAAGTTTCAAAATTGCTTTTTATAAAAACAAATTTACAAATTTTATTTTTTAATGAAAAAACTTGGAATTAAATTAGTTGAATTTCCAGTAAGATTTCAAATATAAAGAATAGTCTAAGTTTTTTACTAAATTCGCTAGATCTTGAGTTAAAAAAGTTATGGAAAAAAGTCGAAATTACAAATATTAAACACCTGCTTTTTAAAATTCTACTGTAATTAAGGACTACTGCCCGAGAACGATGGAGAAAATCTTTACACGTTGAAAGTATTTCTTAATCTAATTAACTCTCTTTCTTGGGGATGGACATGTACATTAACAGGGGTACAAGAACATAATGGAGAACTGCCAACAGAACGCCATGATACTCAAGGAAGGACTCGAGAAGGACAGGGAGATTCAACATAGTCTCCAAGGACAACGGCGTTCCGCTGGTGGCCTTCTCCCTCAAGGACAACAGCGCCCACAACGAGTTCGAGATCTCCGACATGCTCCGCCGCTTCGGCTGGATCGTGCCGGCCTACACCATGCCCCCCGATGCCCAGCACATCACGGTGCTCCGCGTGGTCATCCGCGAAGACTTCTCCTGCACACTGGCCGAGCGCCTTGTCAACGACATCCAGAAGGTCCTGATCGAGCTCGACACATTGCCCGCCCGCCAGGCGGCCAAGCTCGCGGCTACTGAGGATTTGGGCGACAAGCTTGTTGTGAAGAAGACCGACCTAGAGTTGACGAAGGAGATCACCGACGTCTGGAAGAAGTTTGTGTCGCAAAGGAAGAGGACCAATGGAGTGTGCTGAAGGGGAAGGGTAAGGTAAGGTGTTTGGCTAGTAATATTTTTCTCTGTCATGTTTGAATCATTGCCACTAATTTTTGATGAACTTAGACACTGGACATCCAGTTATTTGGGTAGAAAAGAGTGTAGTTATCGTGGAGGAGATGCTTGTTGTGATGTTTTCGCCTGCAAGCTGCGGCCTCTTTGTTTTCTTTCTTTCTCTTTTTTTTTTTTTTTTTTGCATGAGAATTTTTAGCCAGAATACCTAATTTTTGAAAATGGTCTAAAGTTGGGCCTGGAACTTGAATTATCAAATTATCTATTGACATGTTCAAACTTTTTAAATTGTTCAGAAATAAAAATTATCTTATATAAATTACTTAATTAGTTTAAACAGAACAAAATATTAGGTTAAATAAGGCTTAAGTAACTAATTAAGACCTGGGAGGTGGTTGGTACCACGAGACGAGTTATTGGGTTTATTAGGCTTCTGGTCTCATAACCTATTTGGTACATTCGACTTATCAAATGTCAATGTGGAGCAATAAGTTTAAAAAAGCCGGACTGTTTTACTGTCTTCTATTTTCATTTTTTATATTTTATTTTTAATAAAAATAAAAAATAATGTTGAAAATACATTTAATTTGAATGTTTCCTATTTTCATCAAAAATAACTTCTAAAAAATGAGCTGAAAATTTAAACATATAAAAAAGTTGTTTTCAGTTTTTACTTTAGAAAATTTTGGATAAAAAGTACCAAAAATAGAAAATATTAAAATTAAAACAAATTGTTATGACCCTAAAATCTAAATTAATTAATTAATCAAGTAAAGGGGGGGCTAAATCAAATCAAAAGATTTGGGGCCGAATCAAATATTAGAAGGGACTAAATCGAAGGAAAAATGAGTAGTGAGGGCTTGATTTGGACCCAAAAAAAAAAAACTACAAATTGGCCACTGACTGAGTGATTGACCCACGTCGCCAATCTCAGCTGATTTCTCAGTTTTTGTCGTACACTTTCAGCCTATTTAGTCAAATGCACGCAAGCCCCAGGTGATTGGCTGCAATCGTGTGAGAACGAGAGAGAGATTAAGTTTGAGAAGCCAGCAGTTCTTCCGGATCTTCTTTTGATTTTTTGGGCTTTTGATCGAGGATTTGTCGGATCTTTTAGCTTCATGGGGCTCGCCTGGCTTGGGTTTCCAATTTTCAAGCATTGTTGGATTGAGGTAAGTCAGTTATTTTGAGTTTTTTGCTTGTTTTGGGGCTCGACGGTGGTCTGCAGGCACCCGGGTCTGAAACTCGAGTTGCCGAGTGAGGAAAACAAGACCTGGAAGGGTCCGGGTCTTGTCTCAGCTGGGTTGGGCCGGTTTGGGCCCGGCCCGGCCTTATTGGGAGGGTGGTGACGGGCTTGGGCTGCGGGCTGGCCCAGGCTGGATAGGCCTGAGACTGGGTTGAGTTGACTTTCTTGTGTTTTAAAGGAGGACGAGTCAACCCATCTAGGTTGACTCAAGGAGGAATTGGATTATGCTATCCTGAGGATAGACCCAACCAGAATAGGAAGAGATTGGAATAGCAGGATTAGATAAATTAAAATTTATTAATTAAATAATAAGAGTTAGGTTTCTGGGCAAGTGAACTGGTTAGGGTTGACTGAAAGTTTGACCGGCCGGTTCGAGGCATTTTAGGCCGGTTCTTTAGATAATTGGATTGGTTCCTGATCTAGTGGGATGAAAGTGATCAGATCAGATGGTTTTGAGAAATTTTGGATGGTCGACTCAAGGTGAACTAGCCAGTTTAGTGTAACACCCTTTGGGTTGTCGGTTCACAGGCTTTTAAGCTGGTTCTTGGAGAAGTTGAACCGTTTCTAGTTCGACATGATGAAACTTAGCCAACCATGTGATTTGCTGATTTTTGGGTGGCTGGTTTAAGGTGAACCGGGCTCAGTTCGTGTGCCGGTACTTAGGATTAGGGTCCTTGGCCCAGTTCAAGGTTGGTTTAGGGCCTTTTTGCTAGTTCAGGCCAGTTCCTAGGGTTTTGGAGCCTTCTAAATCTGTTTTTAAGGGTTTCATGGCTAATCTAACTGAGTTTGAAATATTTTTAGGCCGAGTTAGGTCAATTTAAGAGTTTTGGAGGCCGGTTCACTATAGTTTACGGATTATGGAGGCCGGTTCCTTATTGTTGAGGGTTGTTGAGCTAAAGTGTTGAGTGTTAGTGAGTTGTGTGGGTCCCAATGATAGGTAGTGGTGCCTCGAGATACGTGCCAGGGTGCGAGGATGGGATTTGAGCTAGTTATGGGCTGCTGAGCCTGTTTCTTATACTGGTTTTGGTGTTGGTGATGGTTTTGTGTGGTTTTAATTTCAGATCCACTTGTGCAGGAGCACCCAGCCGTTGAGTGGTTGAGGCAACTCGAGGCTTCTTTTGGACTCGGGCTGTACAGTGAGTGATGATACTCTTTCTGTGCATGTGTTTTCATACTTGCTTTCTTGGCATGATGACTTCATTGATTTTATGAATGGTATTTGTTACATAAACCTCAGGATATGTGTTATGTGTTTTATTATTGTTCAGTGAGCTATAATGGTATGCGATACTGGTTTTGAGATTCATAGACTGTTCATGTTTGTGTATCTGTTTTGGATTGATATGTGGAAAGTCGGGTGATGTATTGAGACCATTTACTCTAGTCATGAGATGAAGGATGTCTCTCGATCAGGAACATGGTATGGTTACCCTGGTGGGCATGTAGTTTCAGTCGTGAGATGGAGGATGTCTCTCAATCGGGAGCTTGGTATGTGACTGTGTTGGGCCTAATTGTGAGACGGAGGATTCTTCCGATCGAGACTAGAGTCTCAGTGATCATTATACTCCTACATATGTGTGTGTGTGTGATGATGTTGGTATTGTTCATTGTATACATGTATGTATATGTATGGTTTTGGACCTATAACGTGCTGTATATTCTAACATGCATAAACTAGGTATCAGTTGTACTCACTGAGTCTAGCGACTCACTATTTATAAACTTTTCAGATTTGGATTGTTGTTCTCGAATAGTGTGCCAGAGTCGAGGTGGTTGTTTGCAACTTTGTTTAATGTACGGGCATATTTTTTTGTTTATTTACTTTTGTACTCTAGTGCTCCCCTTATTACTCAAACAAGATTTCAGTTTTGTACTTGAATGTTTTGAGATGTTTATTCATGTTTTGGTTGGTTTTAAGTATGATTTTGTTGTTGTGTAACTGACTAGGATTGGGGATTTTAGTGCCAATCATGAGCCCACGGTTTGGGCCGTGACACAAACACATTTTTTAAATTTAAAAATCTAAAAGTAAAAATATTTTTAAAAATGAAAAAAAAATATTTTTTTTGAAACCAAGCAGGCCCCATTGGGATTGTTGGCCATTGGTTTCTTCTACTCTCAACTCATGACATTTTGCTGTTTCCGTGACAAGAATTCTTTGATTTGGCCTACCATATTGATCAACTCTTACACAGGTAGTGAGAAACAATGGAAAAAATTTTAAGAGAGAAAGTAGAAACAACTGGGAAGATAAAATTCTAAAAATATAAAAAAGAGAAGTTGAAAAAAATATCAAAACAAAAGTTTAAAGAAAGAAACATGAAAAATTAGAGGAGAAAATTTTAGAAAGAGAAAGTTAATAAAATATAAAAATTAGATTGAGAAATTTGAAAAATTATAAAAATAAATTTTAAGAGAGAGAAAATTTTACAGATAAAAAGTTAAAAATTTAGAAATAAATAATTTTAGATAAAAATGTTAAATTTAGATATTAAACCAATTATTAAATTTTGAAATCAAATTATGAGATAAAGTGCCAAACAGATTATCAAAAATTTTAATTGAATCTATAATTAAAAATTGAGATATAATTGTTCATAAGTTCATAAGTTTAAGATTGCCAAATATCCCAATGGCAGGATTGGGTAGGATATAATCAATTATTTTTAATGAGTTTGAGTTGTTGCAATTTACAGTCATGTTTAAAATGTAACGTCGTGTGTCTAGTAAGAGCTTTATTATTATTATTGTTGTTGTTGTTGTTGTTGTTGTTGTGCATAATATACACTTTCATGATATATTTTGTTAATAATTTTACACTACAAGAAAAGGGCCAAATACTGATGAAATTTTTCGATGCAAAAGGTTTTCGTCGAAATACAGAGAAGATTTCCGATGCAAAAAAGCATCGGTAATTTACCGAGGCAAACATCGACGCAAAAATGTGTCCAAAATTTACTGACGAAATATTTTCGTCGATAAATAATCTGTTAAATATTACCGACGCATAATCTGCATCGGTAATAAATAAAAAATTTAATAAAATATTACCAATGCAAAATATTGTGTTGGTAAAAAATAAAAAAAAAAAAAAATACCAACGCAAAGCAATGCGTCGGTGAAAAATAAAAAAACAAAAATAAAATTTACCGACGCACAATTGTGTGTCAGAAAAAAATAAAAAACAAAAAAAAATTACTGATACACAGTGATGCATCGGTAAAAAATAAAAATTTACCGACGCACAATAGTGCGTTGGTAAAAAATAAAAAAACTAAAAAAAATTACCGATGCAGTGTAGTGCATCGGTCAAAAAAATAAAAAACAAAAAAAATTACCGACGCAAAAGTTTGCGTCGGTAAGCTAAATAAAAAAACAATTAAAACGTTACCAACACATAGTGTTGCGTTGGTAACATTAAAAAAATATTATTTATATTCCCGACGCAAATTTGTGTCGGTAATTTGAAATATGTGCGTCGGTAATGGGCGGTGTCACGGTTTCCGAAGCTCGATAACCAAGGGTTACCGATGCACCATTACTGATGCAGTGTGTCGGTAACCCTTGGTATAAATTGGCCCTTGACTCCTTCTATGGCTCTGTGTGCTCTTTGTCGTTTCTCTCTCTTCTCTTTTGATATTTTCCCCTCCGCTGCCGCCCTATTGCCCGTCGCCGCCACCCCACTGCCCTCCGCCGTTGGCCCATCAGGCACTCTGCCACCGCACTGCAGGTACGATTTGTCTCTCCCGTTTGTTTAGCATGCAATATAGTTATGTGCATTTATATATATATGCATGTTTAGTTATATATATTATGTTATGAATTGTGTTTATATCTTTGTTTTATTTTTTTTTAATTTTGTAAAACAAACCGGGCTTGGCCGCCCCTGCCCCTTGGTAGCCCAGCTAGGCCGCTGGGCCGGTGCGGCCGGGGCAGCCCAGCTGGGCTTGGCCCAGTTTGCTGGGTGGCCCAGAGACTGGGCCGCTGGGCCTGGCCCAGTGATTGGGCCAGCCCAGCCCAATTTTTTTAAAAAAATATGTTAAAATTAAATATTTAAAATATTATTGAAAATATTTAATAAATAGTATTAATTTTAAATATTATTTTAAAAAATAGAATATTAATGTAAAATATTATTAATAAAACTCAATAAATAATATAAATTTAAACTATTTTTTAATAAAATAAAATATTACTTTAAAATATTGTCAAGAAAACCCAATAAACTATTATTAATAAAATATGATATGAATTTAAAATATTATTAACAAAGTCCACTAGAGAGTATTAATTTAAAATATGGAATGTAAATTTAAACTATTATTTAAAAAATAAAATATTAATATAAAATATTATTAACAAAACCTAATAAATAGTAATAATTTAAACTATTTTTTAATAAAATAAAATATTAATTTAAAATATTGTTAACAATGCCTAATAAACTATTATTAATAAAATAAAATTTAACAAAGTCCACTAGAGAGTATTAATTTAAACTATTATTTAAAAAAATAAAATATGAATTCAAAATATTATTAACAAATCCAATATAATAGTATGAATTTATACTATTACGTAAAAAAATAAAATATTTATTTAGAATATTATTAACAAAAGCGCAATAATAGTATTAATTTAAACTACTATTTAGAAAAAATAAAATAGTAGTTTAAAATATTATTAACATATTTTTTAAACAAATAAAATAAACTAATGACATAAAATGTTATTAGAATATTGTTTAATAAAGTATTTTAAAAAATTATGCTAGTTCAACACATTAAAATTGTATAAAGAATTGAAAAAATATTTTAATTATTTATTTAATGACACTTGAAATATATTTTAAAATATTAATTAATAAATATTATAACTACAAATTTAATGAATTAAAATTAAAAATTAAAAATATTATTTAATCATTAAAGAGATATCTTGAAAATAATATTTTAATAAGCCTTATAACTATTGTAAATCAAGGTAAATGACAAATTCAGATTAATCATAAATTTTTGGAAATGTGTTGTATTTAAGTAGTTATATATTTAATTTGATTAAAATAAAATTTTGAACGTGATAACAAATAGAATATATTTTTGTTGATTGATTATTCATAGATATGGAATTTCCAGAACATCGTCGGTGGATGTATAGTAGGCTTCACGTGGGTAGAAGGGGATTGAAACCAGAATTTGTGAATGGTATTGATGAGTTCCTCTCGTATGCTTACCAACAACCGGAATTCATAAGAGAGAGGTTGTTTTGGTGTCCTTGTTGTAAATGTAAATGTTTGAAATATTTAGAACCTAATACAGTTAATATTCATCTTTGTCAAAAGAGATTTATGGAAGGATATTGGTATTGAACTTATCATGGAAAGGAGCCTAATGTTGAAATAAGTAGGGCTTATGATATTAGTGATTCTCCGAGCAATCAACTTGAGAATTTAAATAGATATCAGGAGATGATACATGAATCTAGTATATCTGAATATTATGCTCATTTTGAGCAGAGAATGGATGATGCTCCCAATGCTGATGCTAAAAATTTTTTTGACTTACTGAATGCAGCAAATAGACCATTATAGCAGGGGTCTCATCATTCTGAATTGTCTGTTGTAACTAGAATAATGAGCATCAAGTCTGATTGGAATGTTGAGAATGTAAGTACTGAAGAAGTTTATCAAGAAGGGTCTATGTCTCATGTAATGCCTGTAAGTGATGTCGATCCATTAGATGGATTGCGTCATGAAGCAGGATTACACGACAAGATTGATCCAGGACAATTGAATCAAGAACAACTGATAGAAGATAATCAATAAGAAAATGAAGATGAGGAGGAAGAATTTATTGAATACGATGACGACACCGAACCATCTGGAGATTATGAGAAAGAAGATGAGGAAGATGAAGAGGTGGCGAATGAGGATGTTCAAAATTGTTTAGATTGAATTATTGTATTTTTGTTTTGTATGTTTTGTGACAATAAATTTTCTACTATATTTTTGAGTAATTAATATGTTTTATTTCAATGTTTAATAATTTGTTTCTTTTCTTAATTTTGGAACTATACAAGTAATTAAAAAACAAATTACATATCAATTTTAAAAAAATATATATATTAATTTAAAATAAGCTAAGTAATACTTCATTCTATCTTATGTAATTTTATGAAAAAAATTATATTTATATATATTTATCAATGTAGATGGATTTTGAGCGTAGACCCGATAAGGGTAAGAGAATAGATACTGGCCGCTCGAAGAAGCGGCGTGATCCTCCTGTACATAACCCATCAGGCCCCTTACCGCCAGTTATTATCAGGGAGCCCCACGATCCTACCCGTGCCTATTATGATTACGGGGCTCTATATTCTCAGTACGTGTCGCGACCTCCTCAGTTCATATCTACTTCCGGATACGTGCCTATTCCATATACTGATGGGGGACTTGCTTCACCAGCATCTACCTGCAGTGTGGCTGCCTCTACTGATAGCACTGCTCCTTCAGTCTCCGTACTAGATTCTTTTCCATCCGACCCTGCTCGAGTCGGATCATCTGGCACATGTTATAGCAGTTCTGGGAAGATGCTGATCAGACCCGTTGGTGACGTCGGGTAAGTATTATTCAAAAAATTTTAATAAATATTTCTTAATGCATCAATTATCAGTATTAATTTTATAATTTTTTGCTGTTGCAGATTTCATCCTTCGACGGCTACTGCTCATGCCATCACAGCGGTCATTCGGTCGAAGTTCACGTCGTGTTATCCCACATGGAGGACAATTTCTTGTGATTTGTGATTTGATGAGTTCCGAGTTCGTATTTCAATGCAATCATGATTAAATATTTTTATCTTTAATATTAATTGATATTTTATTAACTTTTTATTTCTACCTTCATGCAGAAATATTGTACATGGGATCCACGAAACAAGCCAGCCATTAGACGGATATTCAGTACTCGTGGATCCATAGGCTTTTCGATATGCTGAGAGATGCTCGAATTAGAGGCAGACCAGACTGGATCCCGCCTTCTATGTGGGAGGAGTTTCAGACTTATTGGAGAGGAGAGAAGTTTAGTAGAGTAAACTTCCAAAATAAAGGGAACCGCCGTTCGGAAAAAGGCAGTTCTCTCCACATAGGAGCTCTATTCCGCCACACGAGTATGCTATGAGGATGGTAAGTTTATTCCTGTACATAAGTTTTATTATTATCTTATAGTTATAAATAATTACAAAATTTTTATTATGTATTATTGCAGGAAAAAGAGACCGGGAGGACTCCCCATTTTTTTGGAGATATTTAAGTATACGCATGTTAGGAAGAAAGATGGTGGGGAGGTGTGGGTGGACCAACGATCAGAGAAGACTTATGTAAGTGAATTTTGTTTAACATCTTTATTAAATTTTATGTAAGCATACTTATATTATTTATTAACTTTTTATAATTAACATTTTTAATTATTAAACTTATTTTATGATATACTTTGTGTATGTAGACTGACTTTCAGGCTACTCGATCCTCCTAGTCGACACCTGAGGAGACGTCTACTTCAGAGTCTCAGCGGATCGCAGACACTCAACTGTGAGAGAAGTGCGCTGGGGAGAGAGCTTTCGGCCGTGTATACGGTCTTGGACGGCAGAGTTTTTCTCTGTCAGTGCACTATCCTTCATCTGACAGTGCGGATCAGTCTGTGAGATTGGAGGTGCAGACTCTCCGTCAGGAGAATCAGGAGCTTCAGCAGAAGGTGGGGAGCATGGAGCTTACCCCTCAATACTGATTAAGGTGGTGAAGGGACGAGGAGCACACCACCTGATCAGCCATGCCCTCCGGCACCTGCTCACGATTCTAACTCTTCTGCACTCAGTCAGGCGATGACGGCTGTCGGGAGTGATCTTTTTTTGAGATTTTGTTTCATAAATATGTTTAGTGATACACTATTTTATGTTTGTAATAAATATTTAAATATTATTTATGCACATGTTATTTCAGTTTTATAGTTTGTCTTAAATAAATTATCATAAAATATATATTTCAAATATTTTTAAAATTAATATTTAAAATTAAATAATTAATAATAAAAAATAAATTAATAATTAATAATATTAAAAACAATTTAATATTTAACAATTAAGAAAAAAAATTTATTTTCCTTTCCAATTTCTGATGAAATACTTGCGTCGGAAATTTTCAACGCAATTTTTGTGCCGGAATTCAGGAATTTTTTCGACGTAAGTTTACCGACGCAATTTGCGTCGGTAATTTCCGACTTCACCTATACGTCGCTATTTTCCGACGCAACATTTGCGTTAGTAATTTCCGTCACAATTTTCGACCCAGAATTTTGTCGGAAATTTCCGATGCAAAATTTTTTGCGTTGGTAAATTTTTTCCGACGGGGATTTTTCCAACGAATGGTTTTGCATCGGTTTTTGCATCGATAACACCATTACCGATGCAAAATTCTGCCTTACCGACACTTTTTTTGCGTCGGTAATTTACATATTTCTTGTAGTGTTAGTCAAATGAGAATTATTCTATTTTCTTATCCACAATCTTAAGAGAGGGAAATGGGCCTTAGGGGATTTTAAGAGATGTTATGCATAAAGTAGAGTGGTGGAATAATTAGAGACAAAAGAAGAAAAGAAATTTAAAAGAAAACTTAGACGGTGAAAAATAAAAATTAAGGAAGGTAGTTAAATAAGTTTAATGAGATTTATTTGTAACTTAATTCTAGTTCAAACTTTTGATCAAAGATAATAAGAAAGGGAAATAGAATCCTAAAAGGCATTAAGAAATTGAGCATGACAGAGTGGTAGTAGAAAGAGACTGAAAAGAAATATGGAAATTTAGAAGAAAAACCTAGAAAGTTAACACTAACTTGAGAACTTATGAGTCATGAGATTAGTAAGGTTGATTAAAGTGTTAATCATAAGTTTAGAGAAAAGGATTGAGACGTTAAGGGACATTAGGGAGTTAGTTTATTCTGATTGTGGAAATAGAATTTGGAATTTGGTAGTAAAATTAAGGAGAAAATATGGAGAATTTTTGAAGAAAAATTTTAGAATTAAGTATATAAGTGAGCATAATTACATTAATGAAATTAGTGAGCTTAATTAGTATGCTAATCATAGTTTGAAGTTGCTTAATTTATGGGGCAAATAGGGATATAAGATGAAAGTTAAGAGGTAAAAATGGAAGTAAAAATGTAAGAGACATAAAAGGAAGTGAAATTTTTAATAAAGGGGCAATTGATCTTTTCATTAAGTAGGTGAGGGGCACCTATTTAAAGGAGATATATATAAGCCTTAGAAGGCTCTAGAGGTGGTGCACAAGGAATGAGAAGAGAAGAGAAGAGAAGAGAAGAGGGAAAGAAGAAGAAAGAAGAAATAGAAAGAAAAAGGTAAGAACCATGGAATTTTCCAGAAATTCTTGTGATTTTGCTTGAGATTTTTGTATAACTTGAACTTGCTTTCAATTCTACACTACGCAACCAGTTTAGAATCTAGATTTGAGATAGATTTAGGTGCTAGAACAAGGGAGAGTCGAACCTAGGGGTAGGAAGAAGAAGTTGCAGAACTTCAAAGATTTTGATAAAACTAGTTTAAAATCTTGTTGTGCTTGTAAAATTATGCACTTTCATGGTTCAATTGTAGACTTTGGGGAATGTTCATGATGTTGAAAACAGAGGAAAATAGGAGAGACTATGTTGGAATGGAAAAGGAAAAGGTTAATACAAAGTATGCTAAGGAAAACAAGCTTAAACTTAAATTTGTGAAGAGTTCAATGGAAAACAAAAATTTTTTGTGACCTCCCATTTCGTTGGCTGAAACTTTTGGGAGCTTAATGGGCTTCAATTCAAGATTAATAAGTAGCTAAAGGGATAGTTAAGTCAATTTAGGAAGAAAAGTTAGGAAAAATCCAAAATTTTGACTCAAAACTAAGCTAAACTTGGCTAAAAAAGTACTGGATGATGTGTAGAAAATTAGGAGTAGAAAATTCTACAACCTTACTTCACTTGGCCAAAATATTAAAGGGCAAAAATAAGCTATAGACCAAGACAACTAAGTGGTTTAAGAGATGGGTAAACTAACTTAGCAAGGAGAAGCTAGAAAAGTCCCAAAATAAGCCCAAAACCAAGATATGCATAATTAAGGAAGTTGTGATATGTATGTAGAAAAATTTGGATAGAAAATTCTGATTTAGGAAAACGATTTTGGAGGAGTTGTAACCTCCTAAAGGAGGCACGAAATGAGGCTAAATTGAAGACCAAATAGAGACTGGTAGTTACAAGGCTAGGAAGAAGTGAAGGCTAAATGCAAGTTAAACTTAAAACTAACTTCCATATATATGAGCGTTGAAATTTTCTACAACTTAAGAGATTTGAGGAATAACTTTTGAGCATCCAAGGGACACTTAAGAGTTGAAACTTAACCATGGTCAAAGCAAATGAAGGGGCAAGAGCATGGTTCTTAGGAAATGGGAAAATAATAGTTAGAAAAGGGACAAATTTTAAGATACAACTAAGTATACCAATTTAATGAAAGGGATAGAGCGAGCTGAAATTTTATTCATGAAAGGTTAAGTTTAAAAGACCAACTTTTGATGTAAATAGAAATTGCTTAAGAGGAGTGTTTAACATGACTAAGATGTAGTACAGTTAAAGAGGAGGAAATCTTACAAAAGTTAAGAAAGGGAAACAACTAGTTAACTACGTAACTTAAGGAATCTACCATGCTTATATATCATGCATTTATGTCATCTCATTTACATTTGCATCATTTCCGCTTATAGGAGAGAGAAACAGAGTAGACCATGACCATCACTGAGCAAATCTAATAGAACATCAATAGTAGGCCACATACAAGATGAGTGGCACTTTTCCAAACTTAGTATTCTTATGAAATGTATTTCTGTGAACCAACATAAAATGCTTTCAACATGTATATTGTGCATTTAAAAAAAATGGAAATAAATAGCTTTTTTTTTTACTTTCTAGTATATGTATTTTATGATATTTTCTATGTTTTTCTTATAAGATGTCGAACAATCATTTAGGGCAAATGGCAGTTTTACAAAATTTATAGACTCAAATATGATATTTTACCCAGTGACGTCCTAGGCATCTAGAGTTTTGATAGTTTCCCTTGAAGTAGCGACTCATGGTGTCAGCCACATAGCAAGTAACACCCAACATTTTTTAACATTGTTTTGCCCTGATGATGATCAAACTATGTTCATGTTTATGTTTTGTAATTACTGCCTCCCTATATTATCCTGTTGTGTACACTAGACAAGAACATGGATAATGTCTATGTTACTCAATATTTTATATTTTATGATTTAACATAGGCTTTAATACTGCAGAACAATAGAAACTAAATGCTTTCCTTATGTTATATTTTCCGATTTTTTTAGTAGTTTAAGATGTTTAATGAATTATGTTGAACTCTACTATAACTAGTAAAACCTATCTATTTTCACTAAATTTAACTTCTGTGCTATTCATCAGAATAACAGTTTCACGACTCCTTCTCCATGTAGATACCGAGAAGACTTAGCTAATGATAGTAGTATCAGCATTACTACATTGGCACTTCATGCATTTTAGTAAAGGTTGGGCCAAGAGATTCCATTTTATGTCTTATTTCTAAGGCAAGACAATTGTATAAGGCGAGACAATTCTTGGTTGATTATTAATTGTATTACTGAAGATATATTATTATACTAGATGATTTGAAGAGTTAAAATATAGTTTATTTCTAATGTATGATCATGATAGATTCGTACGTGTAGTTATTATCATGTAATAGATATACACAGTGTTACATAAGTGTTACAAGTTATACTGATTGAACCAGTCATGGTAGGGGTTACAGTGATCAACGTTTACTCGTCTTTTATATACAAAAAGATGTTGGCTATTGCTCCGCTATCATATCTCACTCAATCAAACAATTCAATCAAACAAGAAGGGTGAGGTGTGACATAAAATCATTAGTTTCTATGCACAATTAATAAGTTTGGCAATGATAGAGTGGGTAGCAAGAGTGAGTAGTTGAGAAAATAATAAGAAATCGTGAGAATCAATTAGATTTATTATTTTTGAATAATCATTTTAAATTTTTTTAAAGAAAGCTAGATAACTTTAGCAACTTAAATGGTTAAAAAGTCATAAAAATTAATGAAAATTAATCTAAAATGTCAATCCGCGTGTTTCTTAAAATTGATGTTATTTGTGAAAAAAAGTTAACACTTTCAATTGAAATTTATTTAGTTGGTTGGCTTGTGAAAATATAAGACCAAATTTCAAATTATAATCGATTCAAGTCAAAACTCTTAAAATTACCTCATTAAAGGCATTTACGTTTCCCTTTATCCTTAATCCAGTTGCCCCTCCATCGCTTGCCCACCATTACTGCTCACCTTCCATTGCCTTTCCTCCCCTGCAAGCCATATTCTGCAGGTATCGCAATTGTAGATGCCCCTTCCACTATGGCATCTGCTCGCCCTTCCCCAACGACCATTGCCCTTCTCCACTGCTATCAATTGCCCTTATTTTTTTTCTTCTCCTTCTTCTTCTTTTTCATCGTGAGGGTTCTTTGTGTGCCCCTTCCTTAGACTTTTCTATCCTAGAGGCATCCCAATCGCAGAGGCATCCCGACTCTACAACAATCATAGAAGGGTGATTGGCATCAGATTCTATGACTGCGAATTTTATCTTCCAAATATCGAAACCTTAGAAGTTTGCGATTGCCAGATCGTGTCTTTTGCTTATGCAATTCTTTTAGGGTCTCTATTCGCCCCCTAGAAGCAATTGCAAGACACGGATGAATTGAAACTCTAGGGTCTCGATTTGGGATAGCTATAGAGGCATTGCAATGCCTTTAACAGACAACGGTGGTAAAAGAGAGGTGTACAGAGAAGCCTCACAATAAAAAATAAGAAGAAGAAAAAGAGGGGCAAAAAGTGATTACTAGCACTGGGGAGGGGCAGAAAGGAATTTTTAAAGTTTTGATACTCGCAAAAGGGCGGTGACAGTGGATCGGCTACAAATGGATAGCCGTAAGCAGGTGGCAACGTTGGCAGGGGATGAAGGAGTAGCCAAAATAAGATATAATGGAAAAATATATCTCTGTAATGGGTTGCTGTTATATTTTTGACTTAAATTAGGAATAATTCGAAATATGACCTTACTTGCCTACACTTTTAGCTTGGTAATTTTCCCATTATTTTATTCCACCATTATAATTGTCCTTCCAAATAGAGCATAATACAATTTAAAATAGGAAATTTAATCACCATGGCTCCGTCTTCTTATCCATTTAAATTGGACTAATTACCATTTCCTTAAATGCTTTTGGACATAGTAAGCTGACAAGGACAGCTATCCACCTCACAAATTAGTGAAACAACGACAAACTCATAATTACATGCACACGTGTACATCTATCTCATAAGAAAAACCCAGAAATAAGATAAACACAATTATATAGCTCCCAAGCACTGTCCAATCAGGCTTTCTCAATTCGCTGCCTATCTTCTCTTGTTTTCTTTCGACGATTAAATTTGCATGCTAATTCTAGTTCAGACAAGAACTGGAAGCGAGCTAGTTTAGAAGCTTGGAGGAAGGTGGCCCCTTCACGACAGTGACTGGACAGGTAGCATTTTGCACCACGTAGTTGCTCACACTCCCAAGCAATACCCTGTTTCAATATTATAATTCACTCATTTTATTATAGGATATACATAAATATTAGGAGGAGTTTGGTCATCTTACAAGTTGGCTTTTATAATAAAGTCCGTTGTAAAACAAGGGGCTTGGGAAGACTTGGAAGTCGTTAAAATTCATCTTTTTTAGAAGCTGCCTTTTGTGGATTTTTAGGCCGCCTTCTTTTTATTTTCTGTTTTACAATAATTAGTTGCTTTTGAGAGAGAGAGAGGGAGAGAAAGAGAGAAGATTTCGTTTGGATAATTTGTTTGAATTTAATAAAATATTCATGTGAAAAAGATATTTTTTATTCTTACAAATTCGCTATTTATATTTGATATTAGCTACAGATCAATGAATTAATTACCTTAAAACAAGTTTGATTAATATTTATTAGTCTTAATATGGACTCAGGGGCTAACACGTGTTGCCTTTTCTTTTTTTTTTGGGGGGGGGGGGGTGTGGGGGTGGTTGTGCCTAATTGACTGATTATCAGTTGAAATCAATAAGGCCTGTTCTCTAAATTTTTAACTAAACTAAAGAAAAAAAAGAACAAAAATCAAAAAAGAAAAAGAAAGCAGAAAAAATGAACTACTAATCCTAACCGTAGTTTGGACTTAGGATCAGTCCAATTACCACCCAGAGAAGAGAATGTCGTCTAAGATTCCCGAATTAGAGAATTAAGTTTTGGGGGAGCTTACCTTTTGATGATTCCCAAGCCCCTGCTGCCAACAACAATTGAATCAAGCTTCAGATCTTTCACAGAGTCACACAGCTTCTCCCTTGCATCCCCCCAGTATATCTTTGCCCTCACCTTCGCCTGCATATATACATGCACATAAATACATTCTTATATATATATATATATGTATGTATGTATGTATGTATGTATACACACACACACATAAAGAGATAGAGAGAGAGATTATGGAGAGAGGGCATACATCCTTAGTCTTTGAGAAAGTATCAAGCAAGTCAAGGACCTCGGGATCGGGGTTGAGTCCATATTTCTTGCAGACATTAACTTCTTTGAATTCCTCCAGAGGAATCAAAGCTGGAAATTCAAAGAGGCAGAAAAAATAAAAAGTACAATCTAATCGTTACATACATGAGAAAACAGAACGCATGAATATAGTAACTAACGTGATCCGGTGTCCCTCGAACAGCAGCTTGTTCGTGGGATCGGATTTTGGGGAGAGAACGTGGATGACTATGATGGTATCGCCGGATCCGATCAGATTGTCCAGCGCCCATCGGAGGGCTGATTTGCTCGTCGCTGAGCAGTCCATGGCTACTCCAACTGTACGCGCCTTCACCATCTCTGTCTCTTACCAGCAAAGTAATTAAGTTAATACGAAGGTGTGTGGTGTCTAAGTTGGGTTTGCCACCTGTTGTTGTGGCCGTTTATATAATGTTCTCACAGATTCGGAAACATGGGAGGGAGGAGTTTCTTGAAGAAACTAGAAAGATAAAAAACAGGGTTGCAGTTTGGATTTCACCGACGTGGAAGTCATCACTTTATTCTCTACCCAATGGAACGTGTTTTTTATTTGTTTTATTAAATGGGGAGAATTTGGTACAAAGGTTTCTGGGTGACGAATGGGACCCATCCTAGTACCTAACAAGGGTGACGACACTTCGCCATTCTTGTATTTTTCCTTCTTTCTAATTAAATTTTAGTAGAAAAAGTTTGAGGAGTCATTAAAAGGTAACCTGTAATTTACATAATATAATTTAAAATATTTATACTAACTTTTTAAATTTAATTTATTATATAATATTCTTTGAAGGATTTATATGAATTGGATTAAATTAAATTTAAATACGGTTACAGATAGGAATTAATACCTTGCCTCGGTCAAAAATCTTGTTCTAAATGTAAGAATATCGATTCTCCGATCCATGGGCCGAGGGAATGTTGGGTTCGAGAAAATACCTACAACTTTTCTGTGTGCTGTTTCATAATCCAGGGTGGAATTGACTTCTGGTTTGGGTTTTCACCCACCGAATTTTATATCATGAAACTTTAGGGAAGTTCCCCGCTGTGCGGGGCTATAGACGGTAATGGGAAGAATTTTATAGTACTTAACCATAGACTCGTACTCGTACTAAAACTAAGTTTAAACTCAAATTTAAATTTTTGTAAACTAGTTTTTATTAATATTTATTTACCCAAATTCAGACTCATAAATCAAAATTTATAATTCTTTATAAATATTTTTATAATTCTATAATGGCCCAAGACTTCATTTTTAAAAAAAAAAAATCAATCAATCAAAGATGTAATGGAAGAAATTAAATTGTTTTGGGGCATTTTTACAAAATCTGGAAAGTTCTGGGGCTAACCGAAAAAAGGGGAGGAGTTAATTTAGACAAATGAAAGTTGTTGGGGTTGGATCAGGACAGAGGCAAAACCTCTGGCCGGAAACCGGCCGAAGGTCCTTGAAGCAAATTCGCTCTAATAGGAGAGAAGCAACTCAAAAAAAATTTTGGGATTTTGTGTAAAGGGGAGAGACAAACCTAAGAGTGTGTTCAATTTGGGAAGAAGAGTGAGTTAGAGAAGAGAGAGAGCGGGGGAAGGCTATTGGCACGGGATAGAGCTTCTAAGGAATTTTCAGCTTTTCGGTTGAAATTCTCCGATTAAACATTATTAAAGAGCTCGAGGACCACAAAATTCGGTTTAGAAGGCCTCGAATCAATTGGGTAAGTTGAGTTTTGTGAGATTTTTGGGTGTTGGGATGTTCGAGTATGTTGCAGACACCCGAGTCTGCAACCCAGGTTTTGTAGGCGAGAATGACAGACCCAGAAGGCATCCGAGTCTATCATGCGTTAACTAGGCCGGTTCGGCCCAGTCCGCATTGACCTAGCCAGTTTAGGCCTTAGACATGCCCGGACCGAGATGGTCAGGCCGGTTCCCCATCCATGGAGTTTTGGGGAAGGTGACTGAACCGGGCTTGGGCGGTGGACCAACCCGGTTCACCTGTTTTTGTGGAGATTAAGTGTCAAACCGGCTG
>CAJVSB020000762.1:0-21003 GCA_911865555.2 Thlaspi arvense
GCGAAAGAACTTTTAGAGTTTTGCAAAGGCCAATTGGAGGCTACGTCTTTAATTTTCTTTTTTACTTTGTTTTCCTTTTGAGCTTGTTCCTATGAATGCTTGGTTATTGCATGGATTAATTTTAAATTGTGATTAAATTTTTGTTTAAATGAATTATTTAATGGTTTCTTACATTTGATTTTGATGTTTGTGCTTTATGATTCTGAATCTTATTTATTTATTTTAAGGGGACAACTTGGCTAGGAATTGGTTTGTAGAATAAAAATTGATAGTAAATCTTTAGGGGCCAACTTGGATTGTTGCCAATTCAATCAGAGAATTTGAATAATTAGATTTTAATTGTTAGGGCCAGTAGGGTTAAAAACTGAGTTCATTCAAAGTCTTGTGATCAAACGCTTAATTATTTTTACAATAAATTCAATCAAAACAAATTGGTTAATCAAGTTCTTTATTTGTAATGTCCACTTGAAACCGAATCCATCCATCTAGTCGTCCATATATATCCATGAATCGCACACCCATATATCCATACATCCATGACTCACACAACCAGATATCCATATATCCACATATTATTCATTGATTCACTATTCATGCATTTATTCGTTTAATTTTCATGTTCTCAGAAAAATTCTTTTATTTTTAACTAATTTAAATTCTACTAAATTTAAAGCCAAACAAATAACCATATTTAGTTTTTCCTTGAAAGACTACTTGGGGTTGAATTTATAGCTTACTATGAATGATTTTTGTACTTGTGAGTGATTTAAAATTTGCACATCACATATCGTGTGTAGTGTTGACTTTGATCTAAAGCTTTTGGCCTTAATTCGATTGCTACCTTCTTTTGCCAGAAGTTTTTTGGCATTGATTCCATTGCCACTTTCTTTCGTTGAAAGCTTTTTGGCCTTGATTAGATTGCTCCGAATCTCACAGGCCTTTGTTCTTCCCCCTTCTAGGCTTTCTAATGTAGAAAAAGAAAAGAAAAGTAATAACCAGACCATTCAGTTCTAGTGAACGATTTGTCAAAACGGTTAGGCTACATGTTTGAACAGTTTTCACGAAATAGAATGAATTTCTCAACTTTATTGGTTTTTTGACAAAAATCAGACCAAAAATATGTCAAAGGTCAAACTGGTTTAGTTCAATTTAATTTTTAAAACACTAACCATAATAAGGAGAACTAACCAACTCTTCTTTTGTTAACTTTAAGTCATAGCTAATTGTAGAACAACTATAATATTTTACATTTGAGACTTGACAATTTAAGACATGATTATATTTGAATGTTATTTAAAATTCTTATTATATTGAGGATTTTTGAATTTTACATTTTAAGGCTAACAAACTCAAAATTTTATCAAAATGAAACCTCAAACTTTAAAATGTTTCGACAAGAGTTACCATATAGCACGAGTTTTTGTAAACTTGTCATGGACATCAACTAAGACTTGTCTCATTCTAAAGGATGTTTGTGAGTCCATTCCAAGAAGGAAGAATTATTCATTATTAATCAATGCTTGTTCTACTTACATCATCTTATTATTTCCGCAAAATATATATTCTTTATGTTTTATTGTTAATGCAGATGTTGCATGATTGATAATTTGTTCCGAGCAAGAGTTGCTTTAGTTGTTTCAAGAGTTGATGTTTTGTAGAATGAAATTAAATTAAAGATATTTTCACATAAGGAACATTTGCAATGATCACAAATTTTGTAAACTTTCGATTTTATATTTTGTATGAAGATGTCATGAACTTAATTTTGTTACAAAACAATTATGCTAGGCATTTTTATATATGCATATATTTCATGTAAGGACCAACCTTTTGACTTTTGGGTTTTGCATTTTACTATAGTTACAGTACTAGAAACTTGGATTTAGACTTTTATTTTATATTAAGTCTTGATTCAATGGGTTAATCCTATGGAGTATTTGACACACACAAATTTTCTATCAAATACCAAATAACTTTGATCTCGAATGAGATATACACTAATTATTCTCCAAACTTTTAATGTTTGTCCATTTAATGATGACAACAACTATTATAGATGGTGATGCTGGCTTGGTTTCATCAGGTTTGCAGAAGTCCTATTTTTTTCCTTTTAGATTAGTTAAGACTAATCTATTTCTATCAAAAACAGTAATTCTTGCCCCGATTTTTCTATTCCTTATCAAAATGTCATTTTTTGGATTGGTTCCTACTAGCACACACTTCCATGTGCCTATGTGCCTGGAATCCAATATCATTCGCCAAGTCTTGCTACTCTTCATCATGCAATCTAGAAAGCTTGTCTCATATGCCCAAGATACAATGACAAAGTATTAGAATAAGATCAAAGCACAAGTGGGATAAGGAAATAAGAAGCAAGATCGCACATAGCTGACTAGGGGAAAAAATTACTTTTATTCACAACCTTGTATCAATAATACAAGGAAACTACTTGCTCACTCTATATCTCTCAAACACCAACGCTCTTAACTCTCCGATGGATGCCCAGAATAGAGAAATAAAGCTCCCATTATAGCCTTCGCAGGATCTTCTCAATCCTAACTACTTTTGGATGACAATACCATCTAATAGGCACACTCTCACAACTTAGTCTTTTCTAATGAATTTGGCCAAGGTTGCACATTAGATTTGAGCTCCCATCCACACCTATGATTCTTTCCAATCCTTGTAGATTCGGCTTCAATCTTCGCCCATTGAAGGTAGTTGGCCTTATTTGCTAAATTGGTTTCCTTTTATGCCCAGATTTCCCTTTGTATTGAAACCCTCCATCTTTATCCTCAACATTTACCAAGTTAACTAGGCTTCAATATTGCCAACTGTTCATCCGAGCATAGAGCTTGCATGCCAACCTTGATTGGGCCTTCTCCAACATTGGCTTGTTTCTTCGTTCACTATAGGCATCTTTAGGGGATCTACTTGCATTGTCAACATTAGTTGACTTCTCTGGCCTTACGTGGCATGCCCTCGAGCTTTGTGGAGAAGCTTGGAAGCTTCTCAATCTTGATGGCCTTTGATCTGGATGAGTGACCCGATCCCCTTTCTTGACTTGAATCAGCCTGATTCTTCTCTAGGCTTAGTCAACCTGGGTCAGCTCGCCAAGCCAACCTAAGCTCACTATTTGGGGCCCAACCTAACCTAGTCTGGACTGGCCCACTAGTGGACAGGTGTTCTAGGTCAAGTTTGGATGACATTCTCCCCTGTTTGAAATATCAGATGTTCTCATCAAAATTGAAGAATCACTTTATTAGCTTCCGTTTTGTCTATCCCATGCTGTATATATTCTGCCCTAGCTATTAGCCAACTCATCGTTGGATAAGTCAAACTTTCTTCTATGAAGTTTGGTCTTCATTCATGAAACTCACCATGAAGTCTATAGAAATAGCAAACCATGGTTCTTCTAGGATAGGCAACAACTCGTCAAATCTACCCCTAACTTGTCATTTGCAAGACTAAACTTTTCACCAGTGATACTCATGAGTCAATATTGCAAACATCTTTCTGATGCACGACGTCCCTTTTACTTTGAGATTCATGAGCATGTCTAAAAACTACTTCTCAATGAGCTATCTTGGAACAATGTCTCTTTCATCCTCTACAATCTATAACATGTTCCTTTGCCCATTTTTTTGAAAATGACTAATCTCCACTTGCTCCAACTCTATAGAACAATTGTATCCTCCCTTGATATGATTCTTAGACCTCCTATCCAAACAATCTAACTTCACCCAAGTCAAGGCCATTTCCACTATCTTGCCTACAGCAAGGTGTCTCTTGGTCAGATTAGTAGTTTCGAACCTCTTAGATGCTATCACCTTCGATAATCGCTTCTTTATGGTTTCGATCATCTCCTTTTGCCATGCTTCCCTTCCTTTTAGATAAATTGAGTTTAGAAAAAGTGAATTTAGAAGAAATAAGTTTAGATAAAATAAATTGGAGGAAAATGAGTTTAAATTATATTTTATTAATGAAAGTGGATAAATATAATAAATTTTAATTTATTGAAAAAATTTACCCACCATCAAAATTTTTTATATTAATTTTGTTTGGATGAAAGACACTCCCCCTTCTCTAGATTTGCTTAAATAACACTTAATTTCATTTTGTTATGAACAAAAGTTAGATAAGTGACCAAAATTAAGGATGGATAACCAACCCTATTAAGCTTCAAACAGAACAAACAAATACAAATTTAAATAAATTTAACATAAATATGTAAACAGTATATACTGATAGAACTAGAATTTACAAATAAGGGGCTAGAATAAATATAAAAACCAAATATATTAGAAAAAATAATTACATTAATGGTTAAATATATTGTTGTTTAATATCATCAAATTTACATAAAAATCAACTAACTACTTTATAAATTTATTTATGTTGAGGACGCCATCCCTTCATATCATAAAATTCATTAATGATTGACTTAGATCAAACTGTTTAGCAATCATTCTTTCAATATAGATAATCTAACAATTAGCAAGATATTTATCTTCAATCTTATTTTTGAGCTTGTTTTTGATAATATTCATAGCTGAAAATGATTTTATACTTGTAGTAGTTGAAACCGAAAGGGTTAATATCAAACGAAGTAAACGATCAATCAAATTTTAACCAATCCTTGGCATAACTGTAAAATTGTTGACAAATGCTTCAATTCAGAATGTTGGGGAATATCAAGCTCAAACTGTAGTGCTTGTATTCTGAGAAATAACCTCTCTTTTTCAATGGAATTAGCTGGATAAAACTTAGTTGTTAATTCACAAATGTGAACAACATTAAGCAACTTATAATCATCTTTTAGACCTTAAGTAGTGCTAAGTGTAAACAACTTTATAACATTTTTATCAAGTATGCTAGTCATCTCATCTAATTGTGTGTCTTTGATAGCAATAAGAAAATTAATATGATACTCTATTGAAACATATTCAAAATTTGGGTGATGTTGACCTCTTCCAAGAATTTAAAGCACATCAATATTAGGGTTGTCAATGTCATACTTCTTGCAAAAAAATAAAACTTTCTTCAAAAAATTATCTCATCTTGATTCTCTCTTCTTTGAGTCAAGTATTTGGTAGTAGACACTAAAGTCATTGCATTTAGAATATCTTAATTCTTATACTGTAAAGCTTGAGAAAGATCATGACTAATTTCTAAGAAAGCTTTCATAAGATGCAAAATAAAAATAAATTCAAATGATTTCAAAGCACCTAGAGTACTTTTAACATCACCATGAAGAGAATAATTACCTTATTGAGTAGTTTTTGTAAAACTTCACAAGTAATCTCAAACTTCTAGAGTAAATCTTAAATAGATTCCAAGTGAGAACCCCATCTAGTCTCTTAGCTGGCTTCAAAGTGCCAATATAATTTAATCGACTTCTCTATGCGTAACTCATCATTAGTAATTTGATCAGCATTATTTATAGCTTGAGTAGTCCTAAATTGATCATGTCGTTTAGGTGAAGTAGTTAATATATTGAAAAAAATACAAGTTTCTTGAAAATTGTGAACTAAACTAACTTCTTTAACTGCAACAACTAATGCTAATTGCAAACGATGAGTTAAATAGTGGATATAATACACATAAAGATACTCTTTCAAGAATAAGGCTTGTAAGCTATTCCATTCATCTCGCATATTACTAGTTCCATCATATACTTGACCATGGAGATTTAAAACACTGAGATTGTGACGAGAAAGAACAGATTCTATTTCATTTTTCAAAGTCAATAATGAAGTATCTGAAACATGAACAATATGAAAAAATCTTTCTTTCACATGTTTATCTTTGTCAACAAATCTCAAAACTATAGTCATTTATTCTCTTTTTAATTCATCTTTTAGTTTCATCAATAATAGACAAATTTAAAATCTCTGATCTCATCATGAATTGTTGCTTGTGCCTTTCTAGCAAAAATGTGTAAAATTTCCTTTGGAATGCTAGGAGATGCATATAGTGCATCACTAGGAGTATTTTGATGAACAATATTAGAAACACTTAGATTATAAGATGTAAAAAGCTCTATCAACTCAATAAAATTTTTTCCTATTCAATGAACCAATACTTTCATTATTATCTCTAAATGCACATGCCTGATATATAAACTATCTAACTGCATCGATAGAAGTTTTTAGCCGTAATTGACTTCTTGCAATAGTTTCAGCTTTTTATTTGTTGAAGACTTTCTCTATGCGTTGGGATTGAGTCATCAAATTCTCACCATATTTCACATAAACATTATGCAATAAATTAGGAAAGGAGCCAATATGGGAAGGAAAGGCACAATGTTTTCCATTATTCACCTTATTCCAAGCACAGAATCCTTTTTTTATAAATGCATATTTTCCATCATTTCGACTTCCACAATTATTATTGAATAGATAACAAGGCAAATAAAGAGTAGTGTCTTTTGTAAATGAATATTCTAACCAATTGGGAAATTTTTTAAACCAAGAAGATTGGAAATGACAAGATTTTTTTTTTCTAGAAGCTAAAATAGGTTGATAAGGTCTACCTAGTATATAAACTCGTCAAATTTTGTTACGCTGGTTTGTAGGATATTGCAAAATTAAACAACACTTTCCTGGATCCTTTTCTTGTAAAGAAATATCAACTTCTTCATTTTCAACTCTTGGTACTTTAAGTAGATGTTGATTAACTAGAATTGGAGAATGCTCATTAACAAGAACCAGAGATGATTCATTAATTTCAAAATTTTGAGGAGCTTTTCTCTTAAAAAATGCCTTAAGTGTAGTTAGCTTTCCCATATAATGAATCTTTAGTCTTATGTAATGAATAATAATAAAATTATGTCATTTTTATCTATACATATGATTGTACTTCACATATAATTTAACCAAAACAATCTATTTTATATCAATCTAATCTATATATTTATTTTATGTGCATAATAGTTGTAAAATCTATTAATAAAAATATATTTAAACTAAAAATCATTATTAAAAATAAAAAAATAAAAATTTAAATAATTAAAAAATCCATTCAATCAAGACTTAATAACAAAATTACTATGTAATAGGGGTAACTTGCGAATGCCTGTTTCTGTTCAAAATGGAGTCAACTTAATAGCCAGCAACTATGAATTACAAGTTACGTCCATATATTTAATAATTTTAAATGTATAAATTTTTCTTAAAAATAATCTATTCATGTGGTGGTTGATTTATTGTTGTGATATAAAGTAAAAGTAAAAATTAAATGAATAGAGTATTCCAAGTTTCAAATGTGACTTGGTTTGGTGATTTGATATAAAGAAAACAATGTGTACCTTTTTTTCCACCTTTAACAAATTGAAGTTTATCTTGGGTCTTTTTCTTTCTGTTGTTGCAATTGGTTGATTGGCCCTTCAATCATTTCTCTCTTTTTCTTTGGCTCTCAATCAGTAACTACAACAAGAAGGCAATACAAGCAAATTGTTTCTTAGTCTTTCTTTTTCTTTTGCCTCTCTCTTAGCTCTCAATTAAAGTTTTGACGCCCTTTCTCTTGCTTATTTGGGTCTCCCTCTCTAGCTCTCTCTACTTTGGAGATTAGCTTAATGGATATTCAAAGGCAAAGACAAGGCGGCAACACAACTCAATGGTTTGAAAATGTTGCTCAGTCCACAAAGAAACCCTAAAGTAGAGTCGACTGTTACCATTCTGCATCAAGTAGATTGGTCAACTGAGAAGAAGGTGAACAGGGGATTGTTGCCATTTTTGTGTAATTCATTTTTGTATTTTTATGATTTAGTTATTGTAAATTTTTAGAATGGTCTTTCAATATTGTTGTTATTTTATTACAGACTTTAAATTATTATTCTTAAATTTTTTCTTTAAAATTTAAATTTATTCAGATAAGTCTTTCTCTTGAGTAAGGGCTGAAAATTTTTGTCTAGGGGACAAGAATTATTTTTATATACTAATTATATAATATTTTTACAAATTTATTAAATCTAGGGGGCAGAGCCCCCCCCCCCCCCCCATTATACATGCATTCATTAGTGATTGTATACATAAAAAAGGATCCTGTCTAAAAACAAATAGAATAAATCTATAATACCAAATGACATGAAAACAACCATGCTTGTACATAGAATTAGGCTTGTTAGGAATTTACTTCCTCGTTCAACGATGTGTATAGGAAGGAGAACTAGTACTATGATCTAAAAAATGTTAGGAGATGAGTGAGTATAAAACTCAATAAATGATAATACAAATTCTAATTATATTAGGACCTGCATTGTAACGCATGCCAATCATATATGTGTAATCAAAAATAGTGAGTACATCGTATACATAATTGAAATTAACAATGCATGCCTCGTACGCTCAAGAACACAATTTTTTGAAAGTAACTGTGTAATACCCCAAATTTTGGGGGTACTATTTGAATTTGAAACTTCAAGGGACTCGAACAAAAGAAGTAGGGAAAGTTAGGGGTCTGCATAGAATGTCAGAAAAAAAATTAAGGACAGAATCAACTGAAATCAAAACTTTAGGGCTTGAATAGAAGAAATCAAAATCTTCAAGGATGAAATCGAAGAAATTAGGAGTTTGGGGTCAAATCAAAAGGAAATCAAAATAATCAGGGACCAAAGTACACGAAAAATCTGAATTTGAGGGCCAAACTATAAAAATCCCAAAATCATGATTCATATTTTCATTCCCAAATCCGTTTCTCGTAATCCAGGGATTTCCTTTATCAATTAGCAAGATCCATAGGATCTGATGACAAATTGAGTGCTGAAACATATCAATACGAGTCCTGTAAACAAATCCCCTAAGTTAATTTCATGAAATAGATTCGAATGGTGAGAAATTTTGAAGAGAATCAACCAACTCCCATTGCAGTTGTCAACCATGAAGAAACAAACAAATCGACTATAATTGTTGCTAAATCTTCCTAGGAAATCTGCCCTAGGCATTGCCTCGAGCTCGTCTAGAAGAATTAGAGGTCAGTAATAGGAACTTCATTGAGAATTTTTTCTATGATAAAAAATTTGGGACGAGTCACTGGAAGTGGGGTTTGTTTAGGCCTGATTCCTGAAAACAGGTTTTGTACATGGGCCATTGGTTTGGGCTGCAGTTTTGGGTTGAGTCAAGCTTGAATCAATTAAAATGGATTGGGCCACATTCAAGCTGGGCCAAGCCAGTGATTATTTGGGCTATTTGGGTCACCAAGTTGGGTTGTAAATTGAACTGGGTTTTGGGTTGGTATATGGGTTCTGGAAATACAACTGGTTTAGGGTTTTGCCATTGGTTTTGCAACAGATTTGACCAGTTCAATGTCAATTGAACTGGTTTAGTGCATATATTCACATGGGGTCAGTAATTGGAACTGGTTTCTTGCTCAATAGTCCTGATTCATTGTTTTTCTATTCATTTCAGTCTTGGTTTAGGGCTTACAAACTTGGTTTATGGCTTTATTAGTCTGGTTCAATGCATAATCTGTTCGGTTCAATGTAGATATGCCTGATTTAGTGACTTTTAAGGTCAGTTCAGTGCTTCTCAGACTGGTGTGGTAGAGGTTAATATATGACTAGTTTGATGATTTAAAGACCGGTTCATGACCGATTAGCCTTTTACTGGTTGGTTCAGCCCTCTAGTGGCCGATTCATGACTGGTTCAACATATTAAATGGTAATTTTGGATAAAATAAACTGATTTTTTTTTTTGTTTTATAAGATTGGTTCATGACTTTGATGCTTGGTTTATGACTTATTTGACCAGTTCGAAACTTTAGTAGTCTTGGTATAGGTTCGAGCACGGAAATCTAAAATTTTAATCGGGGTTTTAATTAAGAAATTTCATTTATATGATTCTTGGATATATTAGAGACATAAATGAGATATTTCATTATTTTATGATTTTAGATTGTTCGTATAGTACTTGTTGAGCCCCTGTAGCTAGAAAGTGGATTTATCGGTTTCCATCATTTCAATGAGTAATAATATATATTTATGAACATTTACATTTTTTCATATTTGTTATAAATTCTGATTTTAAATGATATATCTTTTTTTTTTGAAAGTTTAATTAAATTCTATTTTAAAAGTGAAACAAGGGACATGTATGAAATTTCTTAAATTATTTGGGAAGGAATAACTATTAATTATGTTTGACTTTGATATGTTGCTATCCTGTTATTCAGGCAGGACTGATATGTTGTCATTTTGATAGCCGGTTGACTTTGTGTCGTCATCCTGTTTACCAGTTGACTGAGTATCGCCATTCTGTTATATAGGTAGACTTAGTGTCGCTATTTTGTTCTATGGGTAGATTGAATGTTGCCATTTTATTATATGGGCAAATTGAATGTCGTCATTCTGTTATTCAATAGACTGTGTGTTGCTATTTTGATTTCTGATATATGTTTCGTTTTAGATTATGAACTCCCTAAGATTCTAATTTCTGATATATAAAAATGATTTGTTATATAGAAAAGTCTTTATGATATTTGTAAATGATTTGTTAACCTAAAAGATTTCTGATATCTGTAAATGATTTATTATACAATGAAGTTTTTAAAAAATGTAAAAGATTTGTTAAATGGTAAAATGTTTTGATTTTATATGTTATACATGTCATTTGTTCTCATAAATACATGTTATTATTCACTGGGTCTGTAGACTCATCCTTATTTTTTTTCCAGATTCAGAGGTCGGTTCTTGATGAGATTCTACTATTTACGAGGAGTATTTTATTTCTGTTATTTCTGTTATTAGTTAGAAATGTTAGTTATTTCAGTTTTGTCCGATTTTGTATTTTCTAAATTTCATAGATAGTTTTATTTGATTACAGATAGATTCCTGCGGATATATATTGACAGTCTAATTGAGATTTTGATTAAATGTTGTTTGTAATTTTATATGAGATTTTGGTTCAGATAGATGTTCAGTAATATATTAGGCTTGCGAGATTGGAATTTATTCTAATTTTTGCGCCAGTCGCAATTCACATTTTCCGGGTCGTGACAAACTAAGTTTTAGAAATGAAAAAAAATGTGAAAGTATTATATTATATCATATCATATCACTTTTCAATAACATAACGTATGATGTTAGAAATATTATATATCGCATCTTATCACAATTAATGGATTGTAGGCCAAATATGTCAAGCTGGAGGTATCGTATATTATATCACAAAATCTCATTTCAACGACAGAGCATATTGTATCAGAGGCATCACATATGATATCATTGTATATCAACTCCATAACAGAGTGTATTATGTTGGAGTATCACATATCACATCATTGTATCTCATCTCTTAACAAATCCTATTATATTAGAGCATATCACATCTCAACTAATCATGTTGTATCTTCCACTATTATTTTAAAAAATATAATTTATAATAGACGCATACTTCCAAATGTTTTTCAAGGCAACCAACTCACATATATTCACTTTAAACATGAGTCAAACGTATACAATATATCAAATCAATTTATTATATTTTGGAAAACAATTCTAGACTACCTGTCCTAGATTTTCATATCAAAATCTATAGATCACACCGTATAAAACAATTCATATTTTTCATAAAACATATTCTCATAATATATAAATGGTTACATTTAAAAATACATGTATAAAATAAGTATTATTACTCACAATACATATAAGAACCAAAGGGTTTAAATCTCTATAACAATCGAACCGCAGGTTTTTAGTCATATTTATAATCACAAGAATATAATATTAATCTCAGAATTGAAACTTAAAACAATTAATGCTTGATTATTTAAAATAGTCTATAATCTCATTTTAGGACCTTGACACACATTCCAATATTCATTTCCCAACAATTAGACTAAAAGGAACTAAAAACATAAACCAGTTTCATATAAAAACCCTTAAACTAAACTGAGTAGGTTAGTGTTACCCCTGAAGCGGCCCGAGTCAATCTCAAATACTCCTAAACTAGCCTGAACCGACCCCAAATGCCTTTATCACTAAAACCAAATTGAATCGACCTAATAATGATTAAAACTAGGCTAATCTGGCCAAAATACCCTTGAACTAGGTTAAACATGTCAATTACCCATTAGAACTAGACTAAACCAACTTAATAGACTCTGGATCCAATCTAAATCTGGCTTGGTTGAACCAAACTGGTCCACCCAATTGGTTAGACATCGATTCGATTAGGCCAAACAGCACAAAAGAATTAGCACACACACGATTTTTCAATTAGGTTCATCTTCCTAAACCAAATCCCCTTACAAACAAGCTAGATAGCACCGAAACATAAAAACTTCAAATTGAAGCTTACCGTCCTCTCCAATGATGACCAACAACTAGAAAAATGAAAGGTGATGATTGAGAAGTGGAAAATTTTCAAAAAATTCTAAGCAAAGGAGGGGGAAAATGATCAAATTGGGTGAGAGGTATTCTAGAGTGTGTTATATGAGTACTCATATTCGTATTCAAGCGGTGAATCGGTACCTAGACCTACCAATTTTAGTCAGTGGCTAACTAATTTGATCGATTAATGAATATTTGGTTTACAAGGTTCTCCAATTTGGTCCCTAACTCTCGTTTCTTTCAATTGAGCCCTGGGCTTTTTGATTTAATCCTTAACTTTCCCAGCACTTTCTTTTTTATCATTCCTTTTTAATTTTTGCCAATTAAGCCCTCGAAATCTTTTAAATTAAGTCACAATCAATTTGTTTTATTCAATTGCACCCCTTATAATTTCAATTAAACTCCGATTCTTTTGATTTAGTCAATTAAGCCCCTAGTAACAATCAACCACCTAATTAAATTCACAATTAAATTTATTATAAAAATTAGGGTTATTATACATTCTTATCCTAAATAAACGCCCTCTTTTTGACTTTAGTTGACTAATTTTTTAAACTTAATCCACTCACCATCACATTATACTAATTTAAAATATTAGATTTTATACATATTATATAAAAAATAATATAAAAATATATTTTTACAAAAAAAATAATTTCTTATCACTTAAAATTAAATTATTCATTAAATAAAAAATATAAACAAGTTACTTCATTCATTAAAAATATTATTTTTTTAACTTTTTAATTTTTCAAATTTTGCATCACTTGATTTAATATAAAAAATAAAAAAATAAAAAAACTTAACTTACTTAGAATTTGATTTTACAATTTTCTTAATATAGTTTTTTTCTGGTGTTCCTAAAAAAATTAATTTGTAAATAGAATTTTTTTTTTAATAAAAACTAACATCTCTATCAAAGAAGATGTAAGTATAATCCAACTTTACCTACTAGGATTATCATCTAATTAGAAATTAAAATAATATTTGATTTACTTAAAATAATATTTTTTTAAATTTATGATTTATATTTTCAAATTAAAAATTTAAGAAGAGCTCAATAAATCTAACTTCTAATAATCTAATTTTACTATTTTTCAAAAATTCTAATTTTTAAGAAAATAGTAAAATTAGATTCTTAATAAATAATTTCAGTTCTTTTCCTCCTAAAGTTTTAATCTCTTCATACTAAATTAAGTAGTGTAAAAATTGCAAAATTAGAAATTTAAAAAATTAAAATTTTTAAATGAATGAAGCAACTTATTAATATTTTTGACTATAACAAATAATTTAATTTTCATGATAAGAAATTTATTTTATTTTTGTAAAATGTATTTATATAATATAAAATACAAAATGTATGATAACAAATTAATTTAATATTTTAAATTAATATAATTTAATAGTAAGTGCATGAAAGTTTAAAAAATTGTTACGCAGCTAAAGTTAGAAGGGAGCATATTTTGAGGGTACCTAAAGTCAAAGGAGAGGAAAGTGTTTTGAGAGTAAAAATGGGGTTGTCATTTAAGCAAACTTAAAGAGAGAAAAGTATTTTTTACATTTGTTTTTAAATAATTTGGCAAAGAAAAGTGCTTCTAATTTAATCGAGATATTCTTTTAGGGGATTTGGGATTTGATTGATGTTTGTTTTGATTTTGTTTTGGAAAACACCTAATCATTTCTATTTAGTTGGGAAATCTCTTAACTTCAAGAACCTCTCACCTATAAATTGGTGGTCTTTCCTGCTGAAGAAGGATGAGAAAAATTTGCAAATGTTTTAGAAATTAAAGATTTGTTATAACAATTTTAGAAAATTCAACCAGGTAGAGAGAAGGAGAAAGTGAAGAACGCCAACCCTCGTTCATTGGAAAAGCCTACTAACTTGAGATTGAGATGTTTTGCATCAACAGCCACCTCAATTGCTTCAAGTATTGCCTTTGTTGTTGAGATACTTTTGGTTTATCTATTAAGGTTCCTCCATTGATAGAGGACAAGGATTATTTTCTAAAAAATCATTTTAATCTACATTTTGATATTTTTCAATTATATTAGATTTGTTTAAGATAATTATTTTAAAAATTCTAAACGAATCATATATTTTTGGTATCAGTGCATTGATCCTAGTTATGGATGACCGATGAATCTATTTCAGTTTAATAGGCTCATCATTGACCAATCCATTCTACAACCAACCAAGTAGTTAACAATGATGAGGTACTTATTTTGTCTACTTCCAACTTGGCCAAACGAAATGCTAAACTATCAGTGAACATGGCAATATTACTTAACAGGATAAAAAGTCAACAGATTTTGTTAGGTACAAAGAGTAGGAAAATCCCGGTCTAAAGTTCAACATGTAATAGGTTGTGCTCCCTGTACAAATTGAAATCGCGACCAAGAATGGAAAGGAGGAGATGAAGTTTGATAAAATAAACACTGCAACTTCATAATGTCCATTAAGCCTCTCCTGAGAAAATACCTGATTTAATGATTAGATACAGTCAGCGTTTTAAGGTGAGAAGAAAAGAATTGAGATTGGTCCCTAATTAACTCCTAACTCTATTAGTGCAAATGTGAAATAATTAAGTAATACTAGATGATTAGTGGTAACTCAGTAAGATGAGTCTCAAATTGGATAGTGCTTAGTAGTAAGATTTATCTCTTACATATAAAAAGTTAACGTGCAACACTGTTACCTTCCTTTCTTCTATGAATAATGGAAAGCCTCCAATCGACATGAATGTCATGAATCCGAACATGAAGGCTCCACAAGCTCCTCGAGCCAAAATTGCTTTGTACTGGTTCCAACATCAAAGTAGATTGTGCCGACACAAACAGAAATAATAATGTAGATGATTGTGCGTAACCAGTAATATCCCACATCTCTAGACATATTCACATGTGATTGCCTTGTTAAAGTTGTAAGTTGCTTCCACCATCCTGCTTGGCTTCCACTCCTCATTTCAATCTCCTGTCCTTGCTGCAATACAAAAACTTAGTTCACAAATATGGTAAACTGGAGTTTTTAGCCTATAATACTAGTTTAAATTTTTAATTTGCCTAAGCAGATGTAAGAAATAAATTAAACCTTTCTCAGCACGGCATGGTTGAATCATTGTCTCTGTCAAATTTATAATGTTTCTAACTCAGATATAGGAAATTGATATATTAAAAATCAGGAAAATAAGCTTTTCCTGTGATAACAACGTCGTGGAGAACAAGTTCTTTTTCAATGAAATTGTAATTAATATCATTGTTATCATTCACTGAACTTGACTGAAAGATGAACAGAATAAAATATTATCTATATATGTACATATATCATAGAAATAGGAACCAAATTTGTTTTCATTTTGAAAATAGCTGGAAAAGCTTATCATGGCAGATAGTTCTTGGACCTTCGTCACAGCCATGGCTGCATACTCTGAAGTTCTTGTATTTATCAACAAGCATTGATTTGATTGCAATTGTTGCCATATCCATGAATGGATCTTATTCTTTTCTAACTTCCAGTCATAATAAAAGAAAAAAGAAAAAAGAAAGTGAAAAAGAAGATTGAATGAGTAAGAGATAAGACAGAGACATTCAAGGGTCTGAAACTCTGCTGACTTAAGAATGACCGACATGAACGGTTTGACAACTCACATCCCTGAATTAATTAATGCAGAAAGTTTCTGATAACTTGCAACAAAAGAACAATTTGCATAATCAGTCTTTTCTAAAATTTGAAATCGAAGTCCCAAAGGAACAAAAAGAATTGGAATTTAAGAAGAAAGCAGCTACTATGGCATACTCACGATGTATCTGAGATATTTTTAATGAGGCAGCCACTGTATCAAAGTGGGAATTAATACAACGTAGAAAATGATCAGCAGGATTTCTCCTTGTTGGACATGGGAATCCTGCTTCGGCAAAACTGCAAATTAAAAAAAAAAAAAAACCCACAAAGACTTGATCAGCTGATACCAATAATTAGATCTCTTTCAGATACCAAGCATGGAGGAAATTAGCACATACCTGTTCCTTGTTTGCTTCCCCATAGTTGACAGCTTCACCACCGGAAAATGAGAAAAGGTCATCAAAGAGAGCAAAGATCTCATTTGCTAGGCTGATGAATGGATGAGATGACAGTTCCAATGTTACCAAATTCACTCTACTAACATGAGTACCGCGAATTGGTTCGTGCGTTCCAATTCACGGTACGTTTGCGATCTGAAATGCTTGGGTACGCGATTTAGATCGCTGAAAGGGGAGAAGCATAATTTGAAGAAAGAAGAATGAAGAAAAGGGGAAAATGAAGGAAAGAGTCAGCCATTGTAGAACAGAGGAGAGGTAATAGCAAAGATGAGAGAGAGCGGAAGGTAGTAGCAGGAAGACCTGCAACCGCAAGACATCAGTTGTGGCTTCTAATTTGATTCAAAATGTTGCCAAATCTCATTGAAATTACATCTTCTCTTCCCGCCCTTAAGCCCAATCGTGACTTCTAATTTGATATCGTGAGGCTATGGCTAATGCTCAGGAAAAAAGTCGATAGTGTGGAGAGGGCTTTGCACATTGGTCCCTGAGATTTCTCTCCTCTTTCAATTTGGTCCTTATTGTTTCAATATTTTCACATTACTCTTCAAATTCTAAATTTCTTCATCTATATCCTTTTTGAAAAATCTTAAAATTTTAGTTTCGTTCAATTGAATTCTTATAACATGTATTCTAATAACATGTATTTAGCTCTCTTCTGTCAACTACTATCTTCTTAAATAACATTTCATTAAAAAAAAATTAAAACATACGTAATTTTTAAATTTTAAAAATTTACATTAAAAGCATGTATCATCTGACCATACTATCTATCAAACCATCTATCAAACGAGCGTATTAACTAAGTCTGTCCCTTGCATACCACATTTTTTAATAAAGTAACATATCGCATACGGTATACCTGTACTGCGTACGATCGAGTACCGTTAAATTGACAACTATGGACAGTTCTTCCATCCCGGGCGACATTTCCAAGTGTCTGGATCACAAAGAAGGCGGATGCACTGTCAAGCCTACTCGCGGGTTCATCAGGAACAGAGGGGGCGGGGGACCGGGGGGGGGGGGGGGGGGGCGGGGCGCTGCATAAGAGTCTCCAGTGCAATTTTTAGCCTCTTCTTCTCCCCCACACTAATCCCTCTCAGATGCCAATCCCAATCAGCCAATCAGCACAATCTTGAAGTCCCACTTCCACAACCGTTTCATCCACAATGGCCTACACCTCTTCTTTTGTCACGTTGGTCGGAAGCCTCAATTTTGCAGGGTATGTGTGTTTTTCTCTTGACAGACATGGTTCCCAGCAGTACATGTTCTTGTGTCACAAAACCTGAAATTAATCAATTATCAAAACGTGTTTTATGTTTGAAAGAAGCAAAGTTATTTTTAGAAAATATAAGCTGTTGAACAGAAGTTTTATGTTAAGAAAGATGCTTAGCCAAAACACCGTGGTCTGTTCTCCTCTTCTTCCCTTTAAGGAGACATTTTCCGTCATGAAACATTTATTAACAGCCTACCTGTACGTAGCACTTTTTCTCTTGTGCATGAGAAATTTACCTTTGATTTCTGCTGCTAAATGTGTTCTTTGGCCATGTACATTGATATTTTAGTACGAAGAAAGAAGAAAGAATACTCGAATATCCTTTAAGTCTAATCACATACTTCACCATCTACTAAAATCAAAGTGGGTACTTCTTTTTCTATTTTTCTCGTACGTTGTCATTTGTTCTAGAGAAAACAAAAATAAAAATCATTGGATAGATATATTGGATGGATCAACAGTTCACCACTGAATCTACGATTATTATTATTAATTTTTTTTAAGTATCAAATGGAAAATTACAACGAGACAATTGGGATAACTGGGGTTAAATGTTATAAATTATTAGAACTAACTGGGCTAATTATTTCTAGGTATTACAATTCCACCTTTTAGTGGCATCTGTAGAAGAAAATATTTACCGGATGTTTTTTGAAAATAATGCTGAATGTTTATTCAAAAAATAAAAAATGAAATTATTTATTATTATATTATGTGGAAGATAAAAAATGAAGGTTAATAGAAAATAATTAAATTTTTATCTTTAGTGGCTTTTGCTTTGATTTGTCTCGGAGTGGAACGCTCCAGACTCGAACTTGACATTAATAATAAAAAAAGTGAAAGTAGGAGATGAAATAAAGAATTAAATTGATTGGTCAAAATCCTATCCACTCAGCTGGACCCATCTTAATGAGTCAAATAAATTCCAGCCTAATCTTTTATGTATCTCCTTCAACTCCACTGCATTCCCAATTCAGAACAACCAAATTAAATAAACTGTAGGGGCTCACACAAAAATAATTGAACAAGTTTATATCTATCTATCTACTTCTCTCTCTCTCTCTCTCTCTCTCTCTATCTCTATATATATATATATGAAGCTGCATTATGCATTTTTGAGCCCCAACAATTTATTTAATTTGTTATATATGTAATATTGACAACTTACACAGCAAGAAAATGACTATTTTCAATGAATAAAAATCTGTCAGAAAAGCTAATTTTCTATCAAAAATGGCAATTTCTGATAAATAGAAGTCCATGAAAATCAGTTGATAGAAAAAAATATTCTGGTAGAAAATTTGTTCGCCAGTAAAAAAAAAAAAAAAGGAAAGAAATAATCCACTGGAAATAATCCTCGTCGGCCCGCAAAAAAAGTATCCAGCGCTTCTTCCACCGAAAAAAGGTTCTCGACAGACATTTCAACGGAAATGCAACAGGCTTTTCTGGCGGTCCGTTTTGTTTTGTTTTGTTTTGATGGGCATGAAAATATTCCACTGGGAAAGAATGTACCTATTCTCAAATCTTTACATAGAAACGAAGGGTTGAACACCTACTTCGTCCCTAAACTTTATCACCTTTCTATTTTGGTTCCTCGTCTAATTATTTTACCAATTCTTGCCCCCGTTGTTAGTAAGAGCTAGATTTTTCATTGACATGTCGGGATTCTCATTTTATTTTTATTTATTTAGTCACACATATTGTTATAGTATAATTTTAATATAAATCTGTACGATAAATGATAATTAAATACTCTTTAAGATAAAGATATAAAATTTATTTATAGTTATAAAAATATTATATTATAAAGTGTTTAAAATAAATATTTATATTATTTAAAGTATATAAAAATATATATATATATATAAAATATAATATACCAAATTTCGAGGTTACAGCAACGGAGAGTTTCAACTTGGGGGCAGCGGCAGATAAAGCACTAAGGCCGCCGCCGGGGGGGGGGGGGGGGGGGGGCGGGGGGTGTGGGTAGGGGTAGAGAGAGGGTATGATTTCTTTGTTATTATTTTTTTAATTATTTTCAACATGGACAGATATGATAGAATTTATTCAGGCCAGTCTTTAGGGTCTTTATTGTAAATTGTATAGTACACGGCAACTGTGTAAACGCTGATTATTGACTAAAAGATCGTTCATGCAAGACCACCTCAATCTTTTGCAACTAATTATGAACTGGGATATAAACGGTTATCTAGCTCGAGGTAAAATTGTTATCATGTATCATATATATGAACGAGAGAGAGAGAGAGAGAGAAGAAGAAGAAGAAGAAGAAGAAGAAGAAGACCTGCTAAAGAGTCCAGAAGGGTGGATTTGCCGAGCTAGGACCCATGATAGCCAAGAGCCTACTAGGGTCAGCAAAGCAGCCAGTAAGCCCGTTGAGGATCCTCCTGGTGGGGTCCATTACAAAATTGGGAAGGACAACCGTTAGATTTTCCCAAACCAAGTACATGCCTCCAATATCATATTCATCTCTGCCGTTCGATGTCACTCCCTTCCCGAGATAACAACGCTCCAACAACACCCTCTTCCCTTCAACTTGCGACCTCTCTGTGACACTCTCTCTCTCGATAACAGCACATCAGACAAACGCACAGGGGAAGGAAGTGGTCTCTCACTAGCTAGCTATATTTTGCTTACTGATATGGAGAATAGGTCTAACTTCGTATTAACTGTTGTCACCAAACAAGCTTCAATGCTCCTTTTGGTCTTCGGTAAAGCTGCAACCACACCACATTATTCAGGAAGAAGAAAAGGGAATCTTCCTTTTATCAACTTTTTTTTTTTTTTTTTTTGGGGTGGGGGAGGGGTTTGAGGGGGAGATTAGTTTACCGTTACTCAATTGGACTGTGGTTTTACAAATATGGGCACTACTTCAAAAAAACCTGCCCAAAAAAAGAAAAATGTTCAAGGGCAAAAAACAGAAAATGATATATTTACCCATTGGAGTGCATGGCTATCCTATGACACTTGTGCCGAATGCTATATTAGGAGTTCTTGGTCAATTTTAAACATAAATTTAAAACAAATCATATTTTATGATTTTTGATCTATAAAAATCAACTAAAGTTTTGATCATGGTTTAGTTGTACTTGAAATTAGGATGTGTGATTTGTAAGAATAAAGCAGCTTGAATTTACTATTTCTACAAAATATTTCGATGATTTTCTTAAAAATAAGACATTTAAATTTTTTTAACCTATTTAATTCAATAAAATGCATCATTTATCAATTAACTTCGCTAGCCCACATTACATAATAAATATATTTCTATAGTTGAAGAATAGCACACTTGTAGCAGAGGAA
>CAJVSB020000763.1:0-20867 GCA_911865555.2 Thlaspi arvense
ATTAAGTACAAAAATGAATAGTTATGATGTTGATGGAACGAATTTGAAATAACTGATTTGTCGAATCAAAACCTAAAACCAATACAGGATTAACAATTATTCTGATGTTAGAATCATATACATGCATATGAGGGAAAGAACTGTATTCATTTATCTATTACAAATAGCTGTATTATTAATGTATTTCAAAAACTATTCCAATTAAGCCCATATAAAAGTTATGGCTATGTATAATAAATATAGGTGAGTGGAATGTGAAATAATTTAATTGACTTAGTTGGAAAGGTGCATTAATTATATTAACAAACCATATATATGGGAATAAGTGAAATCATAAAATGTACTTACATGCATGTCTGATAACTCTTCATGTACTTTCTTGTAGTTTTCACTCTATTTACTTTAGGCTCCGGCCTCTTTTGTTATCCAAAAAATATACCATGTATATAATAAGCCATTAAATCAGATTACCCTCTTTAAAAAAATCTACTAAGAAGACCGAGGAAAGAGAAAGGGAAATAGAAGCAAGTAGAGGTGTTTCATGGTCGGCTTAGTTTGAATTTGAAACACAACCCTAAACCAAATTATGCCTCATGGTTTGTAATTTTTTAGAAATTAAACCAAACCAAATCATGAACGTTCGAGGAGTTAAACAAGACTAAATTATGATTTACAATTTAATTCGGTTTGAAATCACAATTTGTAAAATAAAAATTTATTAAACTTTTTACTAAACTCTCTATTTCTACGTAATTGTAAACTTATGGTAAAATCAATTAAATATAATAATTGAAAAAGAATCGTCATCAAGAAAATTCAATAAATTAAACATTAAACGTGATATATATATAATAATCCCAATTAGAGGGTTATTTGAAAAAAATTAGAAACTTGGGAACCATAAAAAAAGAAAAGAAAAGAAAAGAAAAGGAGACTAGGAATTAAAATGACAATAAAAAAAGTGAAAGAATAGGAATAAAAGAAGACAAAAGTAGAAAAATAATTTTAAGTTCAAATATAATTTACGATTTGATTCAGTTTATATAGTTTGATTTGGTGGTCAAATTATAAACTATATTATAAAAAAATGTGGTTTAAATCAAATCAAATTAAATTATAATTTATATAAAATTGAATTAAAATATAATTTAATATTAATTTATTTAATTTAATCAATTTAGTGTAATTTGATAAACAGTCACCGAAAGCAAGCAATGGTGGCCGTTGGATGGAGAGCCACACAATCGACAACAACCTCGGTGATGAACCGCACTACTACAAATATTCTGCAATCATGCATGCTTTTAATCCTTACTATGACGATCAACTGCGCAAGTCATTTTCAATCACAAGTCACCGTATCTGATTGGCGTACATCTTCTTATTAATTAGCTTATCTTGCTATCAAAACTTAGAACGAAAATTATTGAATTAAATAATTGATCAAGGGGCTAATCCCGGTCAGAGCTGGAGGACGTACAAGTAATTAAAGCACGCACATGCCCGTGATAAGAAAAATTATTATTTTATTTCCTCTTGTATTTATAATATGCTATTATTATATTTCAAATTAAATAAAAAAAATAAAAATGGAAAAGGCATGGATTTGAGCAAGTGACTTGAGAAATGTGAAGGAAGGAGGAAACTTCTCAAGAAAATCATAAAATACTACAAGTGTTGAGATGCAGACAAGGTTAAAGCAAAAAATAGAGAAATAGGAATTAGGTGATAACTCATTAACAGACTTCAATATCACCAAGCGACGAAGAATTAATTGCCCTCCCGTCAGCTTGTAAAAAAGTTGGGAATGAACGCATGGAGCTTTTGACTTTCACAAAAGAATCCCTGGTGAAAGTTCAATGAATAATAATACACATTTTTCAGCCAGCATGGTTTATTGACTCATGTGATGAACAAGGAGGGAAACAAAGGCAGAGGCAGAGAGAACAGCTGCCAATGGTGAGGCCAAAAGTCCAACAGGCCAAGCCAAAAGCTCCAGAAGCTGGCTTTTCTCTTTCGGAGCTTTTGTGCTTGTAATCATAACCAGGTGCATAGTTCCACCCAATTGCACTTCTGTAACATCTCTCCAATCTCTCTTTCGTCTTAATTCTTCTATCCCTCTCTCTCAGAACTCTCAGTTTTGCATCAACAAAATTATTTGATCTCCCTGCCAAATCCAATAAAAACACAAACCATTTCATATATACGTAATAAATGTCTACTATAAACAAAAATCCAATTGGAATTTGCAAGCTAAAACAAATTCTGAGATTTCAGGAATATTTTTTTTTCTCTAAATCTTCATGAAAATTCATCAGAAAGTAGTTTTTGGATACATTTGTCTAATGGGCTTTTTTTTTTCGTGGGGGGGTGGGGTGGGGGGTTGAAAAGAGAGAGACTTTTCCAAAAACAAATTCTCTCATCATTTCCTAATTTTGTTTTTGTGTTGTATCATCTAATTGAATTGGAATAATCTTGCACTTGATGATGTTGAAGAAAGAAGTATAAAAACGTGGAGTTACCTTCATCTCTGCAACTCTGAGCCCTCACTTGCAGAAGGTTTAGGGCGGTTCCGAGAAGGCATGACTGCAGGAGGGAAGGAAGGAAGGGAAGAAGCCATAATGCGGTCTCTTAGTCAGAACTACCCATGTACGACAAGCTAGAAGAAACTAAATAACTTAGCTTAGAAAATGAGTTGAAGTAACAAAAAAAGGGGAATCTTCAGATTGGAACGGAAGGTCGTGCCGCTTAACAATTCGGGCTTTCTGAGATGGGTATTTCTTTCCTAGAAAGCTGAAACATTGACAAAGCTTAGAAAAATGAGTTGAAGTAACAAAAAAAAAGGGGAATCTTCAGATTGGAACGGAAGGTCGTGCCGCTTAACAATTCGGGCTTTCTGAGATGGGTATTTCTTTCCTAGAAAGCTGAAACATTGACAAATTGAAAGAAAAGGGGAAAAGCTGTTAAGCCCTTCTGGGCTTTGCTGCATCACGTTCCTCTCCTTATATACAGAAGTTTCATTGGTCAGCAAGCACTGTAGTTGTAAAAAGACAAGTCTTCACAGCGAAATCTGATCAGGACTGCTATGAATGAAAACAAAATAACAGTGGTCCAATGTGGGAAAATTACAAAGACCTACCCCAACTTAAAATTAACGAGCAGAAAATTTGGAATTGTTCTCCTGGATTATTCGCGATAACCAGGGATTAATCATGTCCTCGCCAGAAGATTTGATCAGATTAAATGGTTTTGGACCAGTCTGCATAGTTGTTAATTAAGAAATTGTTTGACGCGTTTTGGTGACGAGCGAGCGAGGACAGAATTAGGGCCCACTAATCTGCAATTTCTAAAACAAACAACGCCACGTGCGGCCATTGATGTTAAAGGAAAGACAGCATGAAATTTCGATTAACGGTGTTTTCTAGGGGAATTTAGACTCGGGAGCCGGTAATTCTCCAACAAAGCACAGAATTACTAGCCGGTTAAATTTTGAGGAAATTTATGATTTAGTCCGTTTGAAAGTTAACTTTAAATTAAATTATATTTCAAAATTTATAGTTTGTAGAAATTAAATTAAAATTATAGTTGTAGAAATTAAATCAAAATTGATATTTAGGGTATGGTTCAGTATTAAATTATGATTTATAAGTTATAAAAATAGAATAACTTAAATTATTGTCTTAACAATAATTTTGACAGAACTTTCCTAAAATATAATTTTAAAAATTTTTAAACCTATTAAATTTGACAAATTTATTATATATAAACTAAATATTGCAATTACACATTATATAATAAATATATTTATACAGAATAACATAACTTAAATTCATATTAATAAAAATTACTTTTTATAAAAAAAATAATTAATTATTAAAGAAAAAAATAAATATTAAAAAGAATATAAAAAACTATATAATAAAGTAACAAAAATAAATTACAAATATAAAGATAAGGATTTTAATTTTCCCTATGTGTATAAATATTATGGTTTGATTTGATCTATAATTTATATAGTAGTAAAACTTCAAATCAAACTATATAAAAAAAAATCTCTTTACAAATTAATTGTATCAAATTATAATTTAATCAGTTTATATAAATTGGTTAGATTTCTTTAAAACTCATAAATTCTATAATGGAAAAGTGTAAAAATAAAAAAAGAAAAAGAAAAGGAAAAAAGAAGAGCAGGTTGAGTTTCCAGATGGGTGTGGAACTTCCACAAGCAACCATTCCTTTTCAAAAGTTGAGTTAGCCGTGTGAGGATTTGACATTACCTTAGTGCTTTTGCATGAAGCCATGAATTTATCACCTTTCTAGACGCAGAAGCCATAGGTTGGCTACTTCTGGGTTCTCAAAGCCATGTTTTCTTTCCCTTCAATTTCAACATATAAACGATTGGTCAAGTTTTCGGTGCATCTGCATTCTAGTCAATTAGAAGAATGAGGAGCTTAATGATAAGATAAGACAAAACCCAACACAATTCACAAAGTAAATTCAAACAAGTAACAAAACCCAATCGCATAAAGACTAAGTGAATTCTATGATGATATGTTTGATCAGGGGGCTCGGTAAACAAACATAAGAACAGCTTGGTTTCTGGTGGTGGGGCAGTTTGATGTATTTCTCGGACCAGTGGAGGTGTTTAGCCGAACCCCACGGAGAGGGGGAAAAATCATAGTTAAGTTAAATTAGAGTCGAGCATTTTTGGTAAGTAGTTATATACATCAAAGGCAGTGTTTTAAGATAACATATAGTACGGTAAAATAATTTTTTATAAAATAAAAGTGAGAATAAAAATAGAATGAAGATTTTTTTGAGTATATTTAGTACACATTGATAAAATGAAGACTTATATTTTATCATTACATTTGGTATACTAAAATAAAGTAAAAAATTAAATTAAAAAATTGTTCAAAGATAAACATATTTTTTATTAGCAAAATTTTAATAGTTAAAAAAATAAAAAAATTATATTCTAATATTCAAATATTAAATTTCATTATATATTATATTATATTACACACACAAATATAAATTATATTGGTATATATAATTTATTATAATATAATAGTATGTATGTAAAATATATAATATTAAAAATACTTGTAACTGTCATTTCTTAAAAAAAAGATAATATAGCAATTGTGTAAATAAATAATAGAATAGAATCTAAATTCTATCACCCTAATGATAAAATTTAAATTAATTTATTTGATGAAATTTTAGATTTCTTATGAAATGAAGATTTATATTCTAAAATATTTTCAAGCATAATTTTTTAGAATTCTCATTCCCATTTTATAAAAAAATTCCATTATACCACGCCTTAGTTGAAATATTGAAGCTGAAACTCATCAACCCAAACCCTTGTAATTGGGGCCCCCAAAAAAAATTCCAAAAAATTTTTATTATTTTTTTTCTTTTCTTTTAACATTCAAGCACACCGTTAAAAAAGGGAAATGACAAATTTCTAGTTTTTATTTTCAGTAATTGAATTTTAATATTTTAAAGTAACCAATCGACTAAGCAAATCAAATATTACAATACTTCCGAATTTTTTCTTTTATAACAAAACAATTAAAAACTCAACAATTTGAACCAAACATTCTCTTAGTTGTTAATTAAGTTTAGAGTTGTAAACGGAATGAATTTAAAATTAAATCAATTACGTGTCAATCTGAATCTGATTAACCATTTTTTACATCTAAATTTGATTCAAAATTTTATAAGATTTATGCATATTAAATTATATCCGAATCTAATAGATAATCAATAATCTGATAAAAAAATTCAATCTGACAAAAAATAATACTCTTACACTTAAGTACTTTAACTCTATTCTGTCAATTATATTAATCCTAAATTTTCTATTTTTCTTAAATTTTAATTTTACAACTTTAAATTTTTTTAATATTAAATATACAAAATTATTAATTTAATAAAAAATATTATTAAAATTCAAATTCAAATTCTCAATAGATTGAATTGCTTAATTTCATATCTTATTTATTTATTTTAAATTATAAAATTTATAATCAAATCTGATGTATCAAATATTTTAATCAAATTAAAATTCTAAAATTTGAATTAAATTCAAATTAAAATTTAATCAATTGATTGCTCTAACTAAACCAATATAGTACGCAGGTTTCTGAATTCTACTTCCAATATAAACATTTATGATCATCAATATTCTCACATAGTAGCCAGAAAAAGAAAGGAAAAAATTTAAAGGAAATATATCCCAGTAAAATAAGGGTCATACATGCGATTAAAAAGGAAGAAACAGCTACCCGTTAATTAGCATTTCTTTCCACTTTCCATATTTACAAGCAGCATATTAAACGAAAGTTTTAACACCTTTCTCTCTCTTTCTCCCTGTAGCCTGTTCCTTCGTACTCCTTCAGGCCCACTTTACAATATGTATTTGGGACATGTGGTGCAACATTTTCCTACTACACAGACCTTATAATTGCTTAAGGATGTATCTTATGAATGCATCAACAGCATCGATATTCCTATGCTTTCAACTCTTGGATGTCAAAGGTTCAAACACATGGAACCATCGTGTAACAGTTCCAGAAGCTACAGTGGGGGGCAGCATCCGAGGCTGCAATTATGGCAGCTCATCTTCTACATCTGATGGGCTGAAAGAGAAGTTACGAGATTCCTAGCAAATGAAAAAAAAAAACAGAGCAATGAATTTGAGTAACTTTCTAGGATAAAACTTGCTACCAAATATATGAAGAGTCATATCACCTTAATGGCATATGAAATTAGTTTCAGACATGCAGTAAATCATGAACCAGTCGTAAGTTTACTGGAATACATCTGTGCTGAAACAAAAGCATAACCGGAAATGGGGAATATGCCCACATGTATACTGTCTATTGCCTTGCCTCCTATAGGACACAATATTAGGGGTTTTTGATATTAGCAGTTGAAGAAAAAAAGCCTATAATTTTAATATTTGGTTTCCCCGGGAGAAGTATGGCTCTTTGAAAATGTATTTTTGGTTCTTAGGCTCCTCATTTCTATTTTGAAAGAAATCGGGCCCACTCAGACAAAAACCAAAAACTGGAACTGCTGCAAAAGCCCTGAAACAAGTGCTTCAGGAAGCCCGGGGGTTCTACAGGAAACCAGATAACCTTAAAACTCCTGAACATTCTGAAGTAAGGCCCATGGCTTGACTTGCCAAACAACCGTAAGTTTATATATGGCCAATTTAGGCAAACCTGTAAGTGTAACAACTTGGATAGGAAAATGAAATGGACTGCCCATATTTATCAATGGAAACGTCTTTAAGGGAACATAAGTCTTTTTTTTTTTTCTTTTTTTTTCTTTTTTCCTTTAACTTCAAGCTTTTTATTTTAGTTGTCTTTCACCTCCTTATATCATTGCGTGTCTTGTTAACATATAAGGTCAAGTAATGTGCATGTTTCACGTTTTTTAGGCCTAAGGTACTTTAGTAACAATGCAATATTGGTTTGACATCACGGTTATTCTAAACAATTTTCCCTTCCATACATTATAATTAAATCAAACCCAAAACCCCTTTTTCCTAGTGGCCATTTCAAAATTCAAGAAGACTTCCAGGACAAGTTCCGTTTAGGACAGTACCTAGAAGGGTAAACATAGTTTCTTCTTATTCTTACTTCATTCTTCTTCCTTTTTTTTTTTTTTCAGGGGAATCATCTAAATTGGGGGGACAAAAAAGTTAACTATGGCACCTTTTAGGAATCTGATGACAGTTACCTGCTGGTGTCGGCGACGTTGGATAGCAGTAAATGCTTTGAACATGATGTTAGACTGGTAAAAGAATCCCGATGGCTCGCAACATTAGTAACTGAAAAATGCAAGAGCATAAACTTCTAGAAATTAATATACTAAGAGATATTGTGAATTTTTTCCACATTTTTTTAACTGTGAAAGAAGGTAGATAGATGTACTCACCGTGAACAATGCAATTGTATAATCTTCAGCTCCACTAATTATGGTTGGTAGAGTATGGCGTAAAACAAGAAGAACCATGACCTGCATGAGTCAAACATGAAGTAGTTAACTTCTAAGAATGATAGGACGTAAATACTTGAAAGCAACATCAATCACATCCTTCTAGATCCCAAAATTAACCCAGTCAGAAGAACAACCACTCAACCTAAAAGAAAAAGGAAGTAAGTGTGTAGATAACATGTACTAGCTGGAAGGCATCAAGGGTGTACACATAAAAGGGTCACATCGGTCACATGCAATTTGAGATCATATAAAAAATTAATTAAAATACAGATAAATTTAAGCTTTGTAATAACTAAATTTATTAATAAATAACTGAGGCAGTTCATGCTTACCATCAACAGAATAGAAACTTTTCAATTAGGGGCTTGTTTGCCAGTAATCTCCTACGAATACTATTTATCAAAAGTTGGTTCATAAATAACTGCCAAAGATTTTGGTAGGCAGGCGGCCCACTAGTTATATATGTTTCTGATTGTTTTATATATCCCTTTGGGAAAATAGCAAAGTAGAATATTAATATTCCTTTGTCATCACTCCAACAAATAAATCGTTTTCATCTCTATTTCATATTCTTCAAATTAAATTTGTAAAGATTTTATCATAAGCTTACAGTGGTATAGAAGATATCCAATGAATTCTATAACTTGAAGAGGAATAGAAAGCCAAATGTCTCATGCAAGGGCCTAGTGTGTGTATACACACACACACACACACACACACTACACTAGAGAGAGGGGGGGAAAGAGAGAGAGAGAGAGAGAGATTTTACAACTATAGCAAGCATACGACAACATATCAAACTTCTTGAAGTGGGAGCTGAATAGTCATCAAAGTTGGTGTCCAAAAAGCTGCGCTCAGTAGCAACCATAGTATGATTTGTTGGTTATTCAGATCCCTTCTCGACACTTCCCAATTTCCCCTGAGATAACCACCATACAGTGGCGCAAATTGTCAGTAAGGAGATAAAGACAAATCCAAAATTAATTCAGTAAAAACCTCGACACTGTACCAACAAATGTACAAAAAATAAGTTAGAAAAAGATACCTAATGTTCATTGGAATACCACCGTAATGAAACAGAGGAGGTGGAGCTGTGTATCCTGGCTTGAATTGCTGTGGTTTTACATTGAAACAAATATGAAGATAGCAATCAAATAAGGGAATTGTATCTTTGATCAGATGGAATAAACAGAGAGAAAACAACAAAATATTTCTTGGCCAGCTCACTAAAATGAGAGTAATGGTTATCAAATTCAAATATAACCTAAAAGAAATTCACCCTTTAATCAAATGCACTCAAGACAACAATAGTGTACCTGGTGGCATATCTCGCAAGTAATGTCACCCTTCTCATTGCACCATCTTTGAACACATTTACGGTGGGCATACTGCATTAGTACAGGCAACTTTTTACCAAAAAGTAGTAATGATCTGACCATCTTAGATCATATTATCAAATTTTAGTTTCTAGGAACTTGCTTTTCTTGTAATCACACTTGAAATCATGGGCAGAATGAGAAAGGTATGGTTAGCACAACTGTAGTCTGAAGTTTTATACACACCTAGATGTCTACAGCAGACAATGATCTATCATACTCAATACCTGTAAGTTTTTTCATAGATGATATCATGACACCCCCAAATTATTCTTATGCAAGTTGCTTGATAATCACTAGTACACACAAGTCCTCAATTGGAGAAATGAGAAAGTAAAAAGCAGCATTAGTCTGCCATTAAAAACCTAAAACCACTGCTTCCAGAAGAAATTTCAGAAATTAGGTCCGTTTCAAGAAAAAACAGAGAGTAGTTTCTAGAATTCAAAATAATTATTTTCTTGCAAAAATGACAACATAAGAAAAGAACAGAGTTTTCAAGATTTTCATTGTTTTCTGATTCAAGAACATAGAAGGGGAAAACTAAAACAGAAAACAAATCCAGAGAGTAAATATTTAGGCAGAGGATCTATTTGTTCTCAGTATGCATATTTAGGTACACGAACAGAAATATTATATAGGCACCTTCTTCTCTTTGTTTTTGATTTCTTATTAGTACTCTTTATACTCATATTTTGGTGCTTTAATCGAATAATCAAGGGTTAGAAGAGTAACCTTCAAGCTGCCACTACAAGAACAAGGTATCTCCATATGTGAGTCTTCATCCTCATCATGGCAGATTTTACATAAAACCAGTTTCCTTGGTGGGGATCCACTGTCAACATCCTCCTTATGAGAAGAAAATTCTTTCATAATATCCTCACTTACAGAGGGAATGTTAAGCTGCAACTTGTTTTTTCTCTCAATAGCTGCTTCCAGAGTGGATTCAGTGAGCAATCGATCACCAGCAACACAAAATGATCCCCCATCCTTCGAATTGCACAATTAATTATTCATCTAAGCAGCAAATAAAATTCATGATCAGGCCAACCCTTTTTCAAGTCCTCTCACTTCACGGAAAATCAGGAAAATAAATCCCAATAAAGTCCCTCGATTAATTCTGCAACTCTAATAGCAGTAATTTTGATAAGGAAAGATAAAATCAATGTATATCAATGCGAACAACAAGGGCATTTACATCTTTTAAAGCCAAAGATTATAAGAAACCAACACTGCGAGTAAGTCACCAGTGAAATAAACAGAAACTTAAAAAGAAACAGAAAAGCCCAATTAAGCACGAAAACGAAACCTAATTACAATGAATCCTCAAGGTGGCATGAAGTGGAAAAGGAGCAATACATAGTACAACACTAAATAAACTACCGCAGCTAGAAGATCGAAAAGCAAAATCTCAAGAAGAAATTCCAGTAAAGGAAATGGTTGCACTGCTAGGAGGGGAAGCAACATTTCAGTTGTATCAAAACTGAAAAACCAGTAAGTAAACAAAAAATAAAGAGGTAAAGCTGAAAATGGAAACATACGGGCAAAAACTAGAATCACCAAAGAACTTTGCATGAGAGCCAACAGAGAAGATGAAGACAGAACAGACCCTGATCAATGCACATTAAAAACAAAACAAATCCAGATTAAGAAATCAAACCCCCATAGAGACAATGGCTTTCACGAGAGGTCGGTAGAACCCAGATTGCTAAAGCAGAGACAAAACGATGAAAAGCCCGAAGTGGTATAAATCACAATAAATACAGTGAAAGGCATAAGAAAAAAGCTTAGAGGAATTGGAATGGGATATCTGCAACAAAAGGAAGCAATTATACCTTGTACGTCGTTGGATTTCATTCTTTCGTGCTATGCAGTTGTTTCCTTTTCGACCTCGAGAATTTTCCTTTCACAGTTCCGATTTTCAAAAGGAGAAAGAGATTGAGTGCGAATAACTCTCTCTCTCTTGCATTTTCCTCTCTTGGTCGTAGGAGTGAAAAGTGGAAGAGAGGAAAGGTGTGAGACGAGAGCTTGTAACGGCAAAACGAAGCGACTGCCACGACTCCTCCCCACGTTGCTCCCATACCGATTCCATTTCCACCTCCACTACTCACAATTAACGGCCTGTTTGTTTTGAGCAAATTAGCTGGAAAGAAGACTCCTCAGTAAGGGTGATTTTCTTTTTCTTTTCTTTTTCAAAATTTTCATAAATTAAGTAGAATTGAATTTTTAATCTTTTAAAACAATTGACTAGGCACTTTTTTTTAATTATTTTACCAATAAATAATTATATATTTTATATCATTAAGTTAAAAATAATGGATAAAAATCTTCCGTTGACAAAATAGGAGTTAAATTTTAGTCCAATTTCAAAGATAACTTTCTACCATATCAAGTAAAAATTAACTCTATTCTGTTTTTCTATCTTGTCAACTAAAGATTGTCTCCGTAAATTATTTGGTATTATCAATTGCCTGATATTTATATGTAACACGTTTCAGTTAATTTATTTTAAAAATAAATTAAAAATAGCAGATTTTATGTATTTTCTAATTGAAATTGTATGTAGTTGCATCTATTAACTGCTCTCTGTCTGAATATACGTCTTATTGGATATAAATAAGTTAATTTTATTTTTTAATTATAAAAGATCAATTTTATCTTAACGAAATTATTTATTATTTAATGTACTAGGAAAAGTAAAGATTTTTTTATTTATTTAAATGCTTTCCAAGCATTTTGTAATTTACGTAATTCCGGTTATTTAAACCAAATAATTTGGATTAATCTATTTTTATTTTTTTAAATAAGATGATTATTGGTGGAATTTAATAATAAAATTATATGACTTTGTGAAAGAAAAAAAAAACAACGTAATTACCAAGGTTGTAATTAGTTAACATTTTATTTTACCGCATCACTTTACCATTTGTACTTCGGAAAAGTCAATATCATCTTCACATGTCTAATTAATTAAAATATAAGGAGTTAAGAATTTAGGAGACCTTAATTAGGCCCAGCTTATTTTCAAGTTCACACATTATGTGAATCTCTTAATCAACTTGATTAGGTGAAATATAACGATTTAGCGTGTATTTATTTATAAATGGAGTAAAATAGAATTATTTCGGCATAAATATTAGTCTATTTTTGTGATTATATACGAGCATAAGAATGTTTTAGTTTAAAAAAAAAAATAAAATCTCAAGTTGCAGGACTTTTTTTGTAAAAATTGAAAAAAGAATCTTACCCCAATTATAATTATTAATTTTTTTTATTGACAGAAAACTATTAATATTATTAATAATTTTTAAAAATTTATCTTAGTATTTAATTATTATTACATATTAATAATAATTAAAGTTTTAATAAAAATATTTTATTATGACAATAATATATGTATATTATATTAATTATAAAATACATTATTAAACCCCACCAGCTCCAACCTTGTTAGAGAAAAAAGATGTGCCTTGATTCTGACCTTGAGCTATAACTATCTAAACCCAATCTTTATTTGGGGCCTGCCCAGTAGCTTAGTTTAAAAGTAGATATATAAAGAAATTATAAATGATATTATCCTAGTATCACAGTATATTTTATTTTTATCACCCATTCAATAAATTTTATAAATATTTTAAAAAAATTAATACTATAAATTCACATGTGATTAAAATACTCTTACTTTTATCTCGTTATCTCTTATCCATCCCGAACTACTCCTATCCTCTATCTCACAATCAGCCACTCAAACTGATTTAGTGATGCTCCCTAACTATCGAGGAGTCATCTAAGCTAAAGTTGGAGTGCCAGCCGGATGACAAGTTGCGTTGATTTCACTCTAACATTCATCGTGAGGGCTTCTACTATAGTGAGGCTTTTCTAACGATTGGCAACAGGTAAGAGACAGCGATTATCAATGGGTGCCCTGATCAATTACCGTCACCAGGAAAACACATTGCATGGGCTCAGTAGCCGCTAATTGTGTCTACTACATTGACTCTACTTGTTGCATCTATCGAGCCTGGTTTTCATTACAATCTAGCAACGATGTTGACAACGACAGTTGGGAGGCGGCGTTGCCAGAGTCCAATGACTCCAATGGTGGAGCTTCAAATGCTTTAATAGCAAGTATTGCCATCATCAACAGCTTGGACACCCTTCTTGCACCAGGCCAAATTTTGTTAATTTATCTTATAAATAGTAAGAGTAATGTTATTAAATTATAAAATTTATTCCATCATAGTTTATTCAAATTCAGTGTGAGATATATTTCTACTTAAGTTTTTATTTAATTTAATTTGCTTGTATGTGAAACATAATAAGCAATAATTTTTCTTTCCCCAACTTTTCAAGGTTACCAACCGAGCACTTGCTAGATTTCACCGGGTACATTTGATGTTTTAAATTTGAATAAAATGACTAAAATACTCTCAATTGAAAGCACATACGAGGGTGCACCAATTGATTTGGACGATCAAGAGAAGGTCCTCCATGTCAAACATAATGCAAAAATGTCTAGTGAATCAGTTATGACGATAGTGCGTGGCTCCTTTAAACTTCACAAGGATGGGGCAGAACTTGTTTCATGGATTCCTATACTTGGTTGGTGAAATGATGCAGACAAATGAGAAGCTCATGGCCCCTCAGAAGTAATTTCAGGGTTGGTGAGCACTATTGGTGAGGTACACAAGAATATCTAGCACCACCTTACCTAGTACAGAAAATTGTCAAGGGACACCAACATTTCATGTCCACTAGCCAAATTCTATAATTACTTGGCTTAAGATGTCCCATCCCACTAAAAGTTAAAAGGAAATGCCGACAATTGCTTTTTAAATTAGAGTTTTTATTTAAGTTTCATGAATTAAGATGCCAGGGTTGGTAAATTTATTTTAACTTTACTCTTTATCAATGTTTGCAAAATTAGATCCACGATAATTGGTGGCTCCACTAGTTATTGGTTTAACCAATTCGATCCATTTAATTATTAATCTAAATATTGTGTGATGTTATAATAACATTATATTAATTATATTTAATATTATATAAATATAACATAATTATTATGTGTACAATATCATATATATATTATATATAATTATATAAGTGAATAGTAAATAAAACTTTTTTTTAATATATACACACATGTATATAATTGATTCAATTTGTCAAACTGGTTGGCCAACTTTTTTGGTTATTTACTAATTGATACCAGTTACGTTCAGATGACATGACAGGATAAAAGTAAGGTAGGATAAAATTATATTACCTCTATAGTACATTCATCTTTAATCATTGTTATCCCTTGTTCAGTATCATTTCAACTCCATTTGGACAAAAACTGGATAAAGTTTCAAATTGCCAAAAAAACCTTTAAAAAAAAAACCCCAAACCCAAAACCAGTTCCCAAGCAAGTCCCCACCACCATCGGCACCAACATCAAGTTCGTCGCCTCCATCAAGTTAATGGAGAGGGAGGTCCTTGGCTTTTGCACTAATGGCCCTAGGAATCTCTTATAGATTGATTTTGCAAAATCTGTGTAGATGGATATGCGAAATTGCCAAGAAAAGAAGGGAGACAATCGTTGTCTCTATAGATTTGCACAAAAGCTCATTATTGGGAGGAGGAAGGTCAACGACCAACATTATTATGCGAATTTGCAATGACATGGAAGACCGGTTGAGTTGCACATGGGGAGGGATTTGAATACAGTGGCTCAGTAGTGGGAAGGAATCAACCAATTTGCAGATTAGGAAAAGGAAAGATTGACAATTGGTGATTGGAAAGGACGATTGGCAAGATTCTAGCAAAAGACAGGAGTGGGAAGGAATCAACCAAGTTGTAGATCAGGAAGGGTAAAGATTGACGATTGGTGACTAGAAGCGACAATTGGTGATTGGAAGAGACGATTGGCAAGATTCTAGCAAAAGACGAAGTAGAGGCACTGGTGATGAATAGGAGGGAGAAGATAACCACTTTATAAGGAAGAAGAGAAGGAAAAAAAAGGGCAACACTGGCAAAAATAAATAAATAATCTTATCTGGCCTGATAAATTTATCAGGCTAGATAGTTGGGATAAAATTATCCTTATTTAGCTGATAATGTTGGATGAAGGCAGTTGGCCAAATTTTTTATCTGGGTTTGTTACAGAAACACCAAACTTGTAAAAAAAAGTGATAAGGAATAACAAATTTATTCTATCATACTTTATCTTTCTATTCAAACATAATCTTAATACATAAGCTAGTATAACCACACATTCAAGTAAACTGATTGAAGTGTTTTGTCAATTCAATTTTTTCAAATCATTGCTCTTTATACGACTCTAACAAAAAATTTTCAATTCCAACTTAACACGAGATAAGAATGAAAAAGTATTTGTTCAAATCATAATTTTATATAATATAAGATATTATTTATATTTTTTATAAACATATATTTTAATTTAATTAATTTATAGTTAAATGTTATCTTATACATCAAAGTTATAAAATATTTAGATATTTTATTAATATAATACACATGACTAGTCGGGATATTCCCCTACCTATCCTTCACTGGGAATCTCCAAAATCGACCTCAATTAGTAACAACTCAAGGATGGAGAAAATAATCCCACCACGTGCCTTTGTCACCACTAGTCATAAGATGATTTGAGTGCTGAGAAGTAAGCAATGTTTTAAAATCTGGACCGGACCAACCGATTCGACCATGAACCGACAATATAAACGGTCTAGGTGACCCCTAATATTAAAAATGAAATTAAATCGATCAAAACTAGTAAAATCATCCAATTTTTGCCAGTTTTTAAAAATTGATTCACAAACCAACCCCCTTAGACACCTCTCTCTCCTTGCTCCCCCCTTTTGCCAAATGGTTCAAGACCTGCTCCCTAGGTGCTTCTCTTTCTCCCTATGCCCCCCTCTACCTAATAGTTCAAAGCCTCCCTCCCCATTTTTGTTTAAAAATCAAAGCACCCTCCCCCCCCCCTCTCTCTCTCTCTCGCCAATTCAAAAATTTCAAATTCAAACCCACTCCACTGCCACATTATGTCAAATTTAGGAAAATTAGATTTTTAGAAAAGATTATTTTTAAAAATTTTTAATTAAAATTATATATATGTATATATATACTTTTAATTTTGAAGTTAACATATACTAATATAAATATATTAATGTTACCATACCACCTATAACTTTGAATATTATATAAAATTAAAATAAAATATAAAGATGAGATATACTAATTTATTAAATATTAATTTATTAGTTAAATATTTTTTATTATCAACCAATTTGACCGCAGTTAAACCACTTGAACCAATTGAACCGTGACTTAGTAATTTTACCGGTTTGATCACCAGTCCAATTTTTAAAACATTGGAGGTAAGTACAAAAGTTTCTTTTGTAATTTTTAGATTTCTTGCAATGAATTTATTTATGACATTGCATGTGAATAAAGATTTTACATTAGAATTGAATTAAGTAAATTAAGTTTTTGTGTATATTTGATCTTTTGTCAATGAGTTTAATTGCTTTAAATTAATTCAAATTTTAAATTTAAAATCGATTAAAGCATTTGATAGATTAAATATAATTATAAATATTCGTAATTTGAAATAAATAGATTAGATATAGAATTAAATAATTTGATATATTAAAATCTAAATATGAATTTTAATAAATTTTTATTAATAATTTAAAATTGTAGGGACTAAATTAAAACAATTAAAAAATTAAGGGATTAAGATGATTAATAGAATAGGGTTAAGAAATTTAAGTGTACAGAAATAATTTTTTGTTAATTTGATTTTTTGTGAAATTTTAAATTATTTATTAAATTTAGATATGAATTAATAGATACCGATTTTATAAAATTTTAAATTGAATTTAAATATATAAATAGATAATTAAATTTAAATTTAATTTGTTAAATTTAATCTAAACCTGAACTTTGATAACTCAAACTCCTTGGTTATTAATCAAGTTTGAGCCGGTTAAAAAATGATTACAAACAAGGTAAGATTATATACATAAAGAAGTAAATTCAAATTCTTGCCAGATTGAAATACGACAATTCAGACAACATAGTCCATTAAATAATTTAAGCGAAAGCTGATCAAACGATTTGGTCCACAAGACAACTTCCCAAACGTTGGGTTAGGTGTCTTGTCTGTGGGAGAGGACTGGGGTTGAGTCATCGTGACCCACAGGAAGACAAGGCATTTTCATGTTTACTGTTGCAGGAAACAAGGTTTTAAAAATCCAAACGGTGATAAAATTGACGATCTTATTAATTATAAATTTAACTAATACGAGGTTATAAATATATTTAATACAAATATATATTTAAATATTAATATAAATAATGTATAAAAACATAAAAATATACAAAAATAAAGATAAAAAATTTAAAAATTAACAATTTATTCTATCACAATTAATTGTTAATTTTACATTTAAAAATTGAGAAAAACAAGTTTGTGTAAACTCTTACGTTACAATTAATCAATGAAGTTTGCAAAAGAATGTTTTGGCTTCTGGCTGCCCAACTTTTGGATGGAAAAACAGCAATGAAAATAAAAAAGAAAAAAGAGAAGAAAAGAAACCCCAAAAAGCAGTATGGTTCAGGCAACAATTTTACAAATGCCTTCTTGGTCGGGAAGGTAACCTGTAATTTAGGAAAGCAAGCACCCAATCTCTGTAAGAGACTAAAAAAGACCAAAACATTGGCCATTTATTCAAGAAACAAGCATCATCTATTAATATTGGGGGAGAGCGTACAAAGACGTGTGACTGGTGAGGAAGAAGGCACAATGAAGGATTTAGAAAAACAAGGTTTATATGCAACTAAATATCTGTGATTTCAGTAAAATAACCTCTCTAGCTATCAGTCTCTCAATTGTCCATGGGGAGCACATGATGACATTTTTGCTCGCTATCCAGACCTATAGCTATAGCTCTTAGATCTCAGGAAAAGAAGAAACTCGATCACTGGCCAGAATCTCTATTGTTAAAATGGATGGTGGCTTGAACTAAATACAGACGTGTTAAAAAGGCAAGCCACATAAAACGGCTTGAACTAATAAATGCTCATGCACATGGACCCATTGTTAAAATGGATTTGTTTCTACAGAGAGAGAAATGGACAGTGGCTTTGTTTTATTATATTCCTGGATTCCCAGATCTACAAATCCAAGCCTAATACCATAAATGCTATAGAAAACAAATTAAAAAAGAAAATGAAAAGCATAGAAAACTAACCTTCACTTGATTGTGAGAGGAGCACAAGACAGAGAAAGCAAATGAGGAAGAAGAACAGGCGAGAGAGGTGCAAAATAGAAGAATAAAGCAACGATCAGCTACTAGTGTTTCATTTCATTTGCTAGTTTTTTGTATTTATATTGTCCAGAAAAAAACCGTCCAACCGATTTTTGACCAATTTTGACCGGTTCTCACTAGTTCAATATTCAAACGATTTTTTATATTCAACCAGCCTGAAGACCTACCAATTCCTGGTTCAACCTGTTGAACTGGCGGTTCAATCCGATTTTCAAAATTTTGACATGCAAAGATATATGATACAGAAGAAAAGGTGTCATGACACAGGAAGCACAAGTATCGATGACATTAACTAGCAGTTTTTATGAATTAAAAAATAAAAAATCTTTTATTATTTTTTATATAAATCCAAATCTCATTTTTAGTGCTTGGGAAAAAAAAATGAAATTTGGTATTTACAATTCTATTTGGAATTTAAAAAATAGGATTTAAAATTAAAAATAAGATTTTTACTACTATATCTTTTAAAACAACTACTTTCAAGTAGATTTTTTGGGTAGGCAATAATTACAATGTCTCTCATACATGGTCACTAGAGGAGAAGAGTAACTACAAGTTAAAAACATTGGATGAAAATTTGAAATTTGTTCAAATTATCATGTAAAACCCCAAATTTTGGGGAAATTAAAAATAATTTGTAATTGAGGGTGTAATTGAAAGAAATAAGAATTTGGGAATTCAATTGAAAAATTAATGGGTTAATTTGAATGAAATAGAATTTGAGGGATCTGAATATAAAATGTTAAAGTTGTCAGGGACCAAATCGCGTGAGAATGAAAGTCTGAGGACTAAATTGTAAAATCACGAAACTAAATCAAGAAACCGTTGAACATTCAAACCATTCGTATCATTCATGGTTAATGTCATAAATTCAAACAATTAAAATAGGAATTAACGGAAATTGGTGTATAAGAGGATCGACAGAGGCTAACGAATGAAAATCCCAACAAAATTCTCAGAACAATTTTCCTGATATTGGGTGATTTCATTTTTTTCATCTGAAAGAATCATTTGCCATTGCTGGTGTTTCAAGCCAAAATCCTGCAAGTTTAATCAGTTAAAATCCAATTAAAGTGGCTCATAGAAGTCGTTGGCTTTTCTGACCATCATCATGGCCGTTGATTCTAAAATTTTTCAAAAATTCTAGGTAAAAGTTCTGTGTTCTTGCATTAATTTTTTTTTCAGAAACGGGTTAAGAAGACAAATCCAACTGAGATTCGGGTCTGCCTTCCTAGACTGGGTTAAAGCAATTGGGTTGAAAGCGAGCCTAAATGGGCTTGGGTCTTAGGTTTAGGTCAACTGGGCTAGCTCAGCACAGGCTGGATTTTTTGCTAGGCGTGGGCCAACCTAGAAGCATTGGGCGGCCAAGAATTCAGGTCAGATCAAGATCCGGATTTGGGATTCAGAATAAAAAATTAATAAATAAACAAAAAAGTAATGAAAAATAGAAAACTGACCGATTCAAGGGCTTTTACACCGGTTCATGGCCAATTCAAGGCAAGATAATGTTTGTAATAAAATAAACTAATTAGTTCATGGCCGGTTCAATGGTAAACCGACCGACTCAGCATTAAAATCAATGAATTAGGAATTGAGTGTTATGACCCTAATTAGAAATGTTAAGGGATTTAAGTTATTAATCTGGATTAGAGGGCTTAATTGCTTGGAATTTAAGTTCGGGGGTCAATCTATAATTTAGAGGGGTTTAATTGAGGGAATTAAGGGTTCTATGGGCTAAATTGAGAAATCAATGAAGTCTAGGGCTCAATTGAAATGATCATGTGCCAATTTGAAGAAATTAAAAGTTGTTGGGACTGAATTAGAAATTCAAGGGAGGAAATTGGAAGAATTGAAAAAAGGCGAGACTAGATTGTGATAAGGCTCGAAATTTCAGATGAATAGTGGAGCTGAACTGATCTACCTGTGTTGTACTTAATTGGTAATGATTCTGGCCAAAGTTGGTTACGTTAGGTGTGTCTAGGTGAGACACACCATTCCCCTCTACTAATTCCGATTTTAGTGAGAAAGGGTGTGAGAGTGTTGAGTTTGAACAAGGCCATTCGTTCGTGACCAAGCTGGGTTTTCTAGGATTTTGAGTTGTTTTGGAACAAATTAGTTCGATTAAAAAATCCTA